>RCUC01163732.1:0-49804 GCA_003697995.1 Taxidea taxus jeffersonii | reverse complement strand
ATTTTCTGTTCCTAGAATTGTTGTTTTTCTTCTCTTCGATCTCCTGTTGGATTTGTAGGTGTTCGGAATGGTTTGATAGGCTATCTAGCTGATCTCCTGCTGGCTGATGTCGTCTCAGCCTCCTACTTCTCCGCCATCTTGACTCCTCCCCCTCTCATTTTAGGATTTTTTAACAAAATTTAATTGCATTCAGCGGTGAAACATTAAAAACATTCTCTTAAAGTGCAGGAAGAAGGTCAAGAGTGCCCAGTGTTATCACTTTTATTTAACAGTGTAAAAATGGTTTTAACATTAAAAAAAAACTCATTTAAAAGGTTAAAAATTAGGGGCACCTTGGTGGCCCAGTTAGTTAAGCATCTGCCTTGGGCTCATGTCATGATCCTGGGATCATGAGGTCAAGTCCTGCATTGGGCGCCCTTTTCAGTGAGGAAACTACTTCTCCCTCTCCCTCTACCCCTCCCCTGCTTGTGTGATATCTCTCTCTCTCTCTCAAATAAATAAATAAAATCTTTAAAAAGTTAAAAATTAAAAAGGAGGAAAACTGCCATTATTTGCAGATATTGTGACTGTCCTCGGAGGAAACTAAAGCAAAGCAAAACAAAACATAGGAAATAAATCATTTGAATTAATAAAATGATATTTTGCAATTTTGACATATTTAATAGCAAAATAGTAATGCATATATATCTTATATTAGAAAAAATTTTAAAAAGGTAATAAAAAGTTAAGGACCCTAAGAATAAATCTAATAAATATGTATGAGATTACTGTGATATAAGAAATTATAAATCTTAATGAAAGATATTAAAGGGGACAGAGCATTGATAAATACAAAGAAAGAATATTATAAAAATACTACTTTACCCCAACATGACCCATAGATTAAATTCAATTCCAACCAAAAAAAATACAAGAGTTTTGTGAAACCTACAAAGTGATTCTATAATTTATTTGAAAAATGAAGTGCCAAGAACTAATTCTGAAAAAATAGTGGGGTTTTTCCCCTATAATTTATCATGAGCTATTAAGAATCATAAATAAGTTAGCCAATGGAAGAACACAGACCCATGCTTATAGGAAAACTTAAGAGATGACAGTGCAGAACTTAAAATTTGATGAGATTACATCCAGAGATGGAATATTTAATTATTATTATTATTTTTTAATCCAGATGAATCAACAAGTACAATATGAAAGGGAAGGCTATACAAATTTAGAAGACAAATACAGAATGATATTTTCATGATGGCATGTAGATAGGGTATTGTAAACAGTTCCTCAAAACACTAAGCATTAAAAAATTTGATGAATGAACTACATTAAAAGTAAGCCTTTCTTTTCATCAAGAGATACCACAAAGATAGTGCAAAGGCAAGTCAAAAGCTAGGAGAAAATATTTGCCACAGATGTCAGTGACAAATGGCTCATATCTAGAACTTGTAAATAATTTCTCATGGTAAATTTTTTAAAGGCAAACAACCCAGCAAGAAAGTGAGCTAAGAATATAAAAGGCTATTCTTAGGAGATGAAAAGTCAAATAGTCAATGTAGGTATAAAAATTGCCTAATTGCATTCATAAAATAAGGAAATATAGATTAAAAACTATAATGAGACTTTATTCTGAAATCAAATATTCATCAAAACTGTAAGTCTCTCAGTTTTGGTATTGGTGACCTTGCTGAGCAATATGGAATCTGTCACTCTGCAAGTGGAATGGGAAGTCACAACTACTTGAAAGGCAATTGGAATCACTAATCTTGAAAGATGATTATATATATCCTATAGTCTAGCAATTCAACTATCAGATGCAAACCTTAGAGAAAACTTTGCATATGAACGGGAATAATATCCAAGAATAACTCAGCAGCATTATTCACAATTGAAAAACAAAAAGAAAACAAAATGTTCCTTAACATTAACAATTAATGGTTGAGTATTATTCATTATTGATTTTGGAGTCTGCCCAGAGGGAAATAGTATACAGCACTGAAAAAGAAATACCTATAGCCCCACACAGATGACTCAGTCAGAGCTCTAGCATGCCCAAACTGGGTAACGTGAAGATTGTGCAGGATAATATAGAAAGTATTAAAGGTAGGGTATTTTCAAAGTGTGGGCTGGATGTGTATTACATTAAGGCTAGCGGCATCATGGGTTAAAATATCCTTTAGACCCAAAGGAACGAGGGAGAGAAGCACTTGCTACAACTCACAGAGGGCAGCTGTGTGAAGAGGGTCATGTGGCTGGATCTGTGGTCTGCAGTCTAAGGGAAGAGCAACCCTGGGAGACTCCCTTACCTCCCTCTTCTCCAGTGGACTGCCAACAGATGTATGCTCTCCAAAGCAAAAGCCCCAAATTAGACCATTTGCAAAGCGGTATAAAATTCCCCTTTCCCCAGAGCTGATGAGACAATAGATCACTGGGTGTTCCTGGGAATGAAAAAAAAATCTAGGATGAGCTCTGAGGGTCTCTAGGTTGGAGGCTGCGGGGCAGTGAGAAAGAGGAGACTGCTCTGTAGAACAGCTAAGCGAGAGGATGGTTCTAGAAGCAAAATGATGTTGCGTTCTGAGTTGGGGGTCACCAGCTGTGTCAAAGGCTGCTGACTGGTCAGGGAGGCAAGAGGCAAACCAGAAGTGACCACTGTCTTCATGCAGCTGGGGACCTTGGTGACGAAATAGGGCTGTTCCTGTGGAGGGGTGGGGTGAGTGCTGAGGGCAGTCTGAAGAGAGAGGGGAGAAGAGGCCATTGTACTTTCTCTGGAGGAGAGTTCTTTTTCTGGGCGCAGGGGACCAGTGACAAGGGCTGGATGAAGATGTGCAGGAAAACTCTCTTTTTTGTTGTAAGAACGAAGATATTACAGCATCTGTATGTGGATATGAATGATCAAAATGTGTTACATAATATATTTTGAAGAAATGGATATTTGGGAATTCTCTTTGTAGCTTGTTTTCAAAGATGAGAAATAATTTTTCTTTCTCTTGAAAATAGCCGGCACCATATTTTCTTTTACTGACCATATTGTTTGTTTGTTCACATATAAGCATTCCTGTCTGAACTTGTAGGATACCACCTTTAAATAATTCTAAAGAAAAGAACTCTGTTGTACACTTTTTTTCATCTATGATGTAAGTACTGTTTAAAAACAGTAAACTGGGCGCCTGGGTGGCTCAGTGAGTCAAAGCCTCTGCCTTCGGCTCAGGTCATAGTCTCAGGGTCCTGGGATGGAGCCCTGCATGGGGCTCTCTGCTCAGCAGGGAGCCTGCTTCCTCCCTCTCTCTCTGTCTGCCTCTCTGCCTACTTGTGATCTCTGTCTGTCAAATAAATAAATAAAATCTTAAAAAAATAAAAACAGTAAACTGAATATTGCTGCCAAAGGAAAAAATCATATAGAAATCTGATTAGTCATCCAAGGAAAGGCCGGCCATGGACTTCTTTGCTCAGGTAACATTCTTCTGCATTTATTCAACCTTCCTGAATTTTTCTGGTAGGTTAAGAGTCATTTAACATTTCCTACCTCTGGAAAGTTTCCTATTAAAGCAGTAAGGGAGGGAGAGGAGTAAGGGAGAGGGAGAAAATGAGAGAGGGAGGGAGTGGGGTGGGAGATGCAAGTGGGAAGAAGGGGGAGTTGGGGAAGATGTGAGGGAGGAGGAAAGAGAAGGGGAGGTTATGAGGGAGGGGGAAGGTGAGGGAGAAGGAGAGGGAGTGGCATGATTAAGAATTGGCTCAGAGAAAGACAGAGTATAAGCAATTGGCTCCTATGTTTGTGGAGACTGAGGAATCCCAGATCTACCATCTGGAAGTTGATGACCCAGAAAAGAAGTGGTGGAGCTCAGCCAGAGTCCAGGGGCCTGAGAACCAGAGTGCTGATGGTGTAAAATCCATTCCCAGTGCAGAAGACCAGTCCCCCACTTGATGCAGTTAGGCAAAGATAGCCTGGGTTCTTCCTTCCTCCACCTTTGGTCTATTCAGGACCTCAGTGGAGTAGGCGATAAGCACACACCCTGGGGAGGGCCACTTGCTTTACCGAGGCCCCAGATTCAGACACTAACCTCCTCTGGAAACCCTCTCACAGACACACCCAGAAATCAGGGTTAGCCAAATATCTGGGCACCCAGTGACCTAGTTAAGTGGACACAAAAAAGTCAATCATCATAGTCTCCAAGTAGTTTAGCATCTGATAACCAAGATGAAACATTTACATAAATATGTTTTAGTTTGGTTTTTATTTGGGGGATGGAAAGTGCAACATCACCTAAAAGAAGAAGACAGGGACTTCAGGAGTTCAAAGGAGGGAATGTTTTTCCGAGTGGCCGTGTAGCAGGGAAACCCAGGTAGATGATGTTAACATTTGATGCTGCCTTGAAGGACTGTTATGTTTTGGTCATGCAGAGATGGGGAGCTGGGGGGAGCCTTCTGGCAGGAAAAAAGGGGATTCATGTCAAGAAGGATAAACAGAAGGGCAGTTGGGTGGCTCAGTTGGTTAAGCATCTGACTCTTGATTTCAGCTCAGGTCATGATCTCTGGGTCCTGAGATCAAGCCCCATGGCAAGCTTTGCACTCAACAGGGAGTCTGCTTGAGATTCTCTCTCCCTCTTCCTCTGACCTTTTCCACTTCTGTCTCTCTCAAATACATAAAATATTTTTTTTTTAAAGAAGGATAAACAGAATACTGCAGTAGGCTGAGAGTTGATATAGGGGGAAAATCTATCTTCAGGAGCTTTTATCAGGTAAAGATTCAATTCCTGAAAGTTTAAGATTTAATGTTAATATTCCATATGTAAGATAGTAAGTTCACTTTAAATCTAAACACTTGCAGATACTTTCTTGTCTTTTGAACTTTTAACAATGATAAAATATTTATAAATAAATAAATATATATATATGTAGCTTTACAGGCATTCCCTGTGTGTAAATGTCTGTATATGTGTATAGATACATGTGAATTAAAGTGTGAAGATGCTTTAAAAAATAATAAATACACAATGAAAGGAAAATTCTCCTGTCCCAATTTCTCCATCCTGGTTCAATACCTCTGAGGTAATCACTTTTAACTCCTTCTCTGTTTGGTTCTAGAACTTGTCATCACATCGTCAATAGAGTCTCTATTCCTCCATTTTTAATGTATCAGATTAGAGCATATCTCTTCCTTCACTAACATAAGAGATGAGAATTTAAGCCCATGTCCAAGTAGTATCCCTCTCTCACCTCTTCTTTCTTTCTCCAGTTTTAGTTATTATACTTAACTTGTTTCTTCATAACCACTTTTACATCTTTTATAACAACATTTTCTGTATTGAATACTGAATAAAACATAAGGAAAATGCATGAAAATGTATCAAATATATGTGTGACTTTCAGATACCCTTCATGTCCATTCCCGACCCCACTCTCTATTTGGTCCCATCATGAGTAATACTGTTCTGCATTATAAGTTTGTCATTCCACTGCTTGCTTTGTAATTCTACCAAATATTTGTGCTTCTAAATAATATAATTTTTGTCATGCTTTTGCCTTTGCATACGTAGACTTATGTTGACAGTATTTCTTTACAGCTTGCATTGGCTGCTTCATTTTTGTCTCTGAGGCCCACCTAAGTGGTTGCCTGTTGCTATAATTCTTTCAGTTTTTTCTATTCAATAGAATTTCTTTTTCTCAGGGCGCCTGGGAGGCTCAGTGGGTTAAAGCCTCTGCCTTCGGCTCAGGTCATGATCTCAGGGTCCTGGGATCGAGCCCCACATTGGGCTCTCTGCTGAGCAGGGAGACTGCTTGCTCCTCTCTCTCTCTGCCTGCCTCTCTACCTACTTGTGATCTCTGTCTGTCAAATAAATAAATAAAATCTTAAAAAAAAAAAAAAAGAATTTCTTTTCCTCAACTTTATTGAGGTATCATTGACAAGTAAAACTGGAAGATATGTAAAGTGTACATTTGATGTACAGATACATTATGAAAGTATTCCCACCTTCTAGTTAATCAATACATGCATCACTTCTCATATTTGTCTTTTTATTTTTTGGTCAGAATATGTAAGTTCTACTCTTTTTGCAAATTAAAATTATATAATTCAGTGTAATCAGCTCTAGTCACCATGTTTTGCATTAGATTCTCAGAACTTATTTGTCTTCAGAGCTGAAATTTCATATATTTTACAAACATCTCTCTCTTTCTGCCACATCCCCAGCCCCTAGCAAGCCACTTTTATATACCTGTCTTTAAGAGTTTGACATTTTTTTAAGTTTCCATTTGTAAGTGATAATCATGTTGGGCTCTATCATCTATCTCTGTCTGGCTTATTTTATTTAGCATAATGCCCTTAGGATACATCCATGTTGTTGCAAATGGCAGGATTTTCTTCTTTCTCGTGGCTGAATAATACTCCATCACACACACACACACACACAAACACACACACACACACACACACACACACACACACACACTAGCCAAAGAGCTGTGTATATTGCAACTTCTTTATCTATTCAGCTGTTTGATGCATACTGTTTGATGATCCCACTTAGGGGATTTCCATATCTTGGCAATTATAAATAATTCTACAATGAACATGGGGTTTCAGATATCTTTTTAATATCCTGTTTTCAATTCCTTTTTCTATATACCCAGGAGTTAGGTCTGGGTATATATGCTGGATCCAGGCTGGATTACGTGGTAGTTCTATTTTAAATATTTTGGGAAACATACTGTTTTTTATAGTGGTTGTGCCACTTTATATTCCTATCAGCAGTGCATGAGGGTTCCCTATTCTCCACATCCTTGCCAACCAACACTTGTTATCTCTTGTCTTTTTGTTGATAACCATTCTGACAGGTGTGAAGTGATGTGTCTCTGTGGCTTTGAATTGCATTTGCCTAATAATTCCTGATGTCAGGCATTTTTGCATGTATGTATTGAACATCTGTATGTTGTTTTTGGAAAAAAATTTTTATTATGTTTGATTCGCCGACATATAATGCATCATTATTTTTTGATGTAGTGTTCATGATTCATTAGTTGCATATAAC
Organism: Taxidea taxus jeffersonii; assembly: GCA_003697995.1. Lineage (NCBI taxonomy): Eukaryota > Metazoa > Chordata > Mammalia > Carnivora > Mustelidae > Taxidea > Taxidea taxus. The sequence goes on along the minus strand of RCUC01163732.1, from coordinate 42,788 downwards.
ACTCAGTGCAGAAAAATATATTTTCAGCTTCTCCATGTATTTTTAAATCCGATTGTTTGCTTTTTGTTATAAGAGCTTCTTATATATTTTGGATATTAACACATTGTCAGATATATGGCTTGTAAATATATTTTCCCATTCCATAGGTTGCTTGTTCAATTTGTTGATGGTCTTCTTTGCTGTGAAGAAGCTTCGTAGTATGTTGTGGTCTTATTTGTTTTTGCTTTTTTGCCTTTGCTTTTGGTGTTATAGAAAAAATAGCTATAACAAAATAGCAAAAAACAAAAATAATTGCCAAAACCAAAGTGAAGGAGCTAACCTCTGATGTTTCCTTCTGGAAGTTTTATGGTTTCAAATTTTATGTCCAAACCTTTAATCCATCTTATTTGGTTTTTGTATATGGTATAAGATTATAGTCCCGTTTCATTCTTTCGTGTGTAGTTGTCCAGTTTTCCCAACACCATTTATTAAAAAGATTATTATTTCCCCACTGCATATTCTTGGCTCCTTTGTTGTAAATGAATATATGTGTAAGTTTTTTTTTCCGGGTTCTCTATTCTGTTCCATTGATTTGTGTCACTTCTTTATGTCAATACCATGCTATTTTGATTACTATAGTTTTAGTTTTATAATATAGCTTGAAAGAAGGGAACATGATGCTTCCAACTTTGTTCTTTCTTCTTAAGATTATTTTGGATATTTGGGGTGTGTTGTGATTTCATACAAATTTTAGGATTCTGTGTTATAAGAACAATGCCATCAGAATTTTTTTTTAAGATTTTATTTATTTATTTGACAGACAGAGATCACAAGTAGGCAGAGAGGCAGACAGAGAGAGGAGGGGGAAGCAGGCTCCTGGCTGAGCGGAGAGCCCGATGCGGGTCTCAATCCCAGGACCCTGAGATCATGACCTGAGCTGAAGGCAGAGGCTTAACCCACTGAGCCACCCAGGTGCCCCATCATCAGAGTTTTGATAAAGATTCCACTAAGTCTGCAGGTGACACATTGGGTAGTATGGATATTCTAACAATATTAATTCTTCTAATCCATGAGCATAGAATATCTTTCCATTTATGTGTGCCTTCCTTGATTCTTTCATCAATGTTTTATGATATTCTGTGGACAGATCTTTCACCTATTTGGTTAATTTTATTGTTAAATATTTCCTTTTTTGATGCAACTGTAAATGGGAATCTTTACTTACTTTCTCATTCTGATAGGTTGTTGTTAGAATATAACAGCACAAATGATTTTTGTATATTGATTTTGAAAACTGCAACTTTAATAAATTCATTTATTAGTTTTAACAATTTTTTGATGGAGTCTAGGGTTTCCATATATAATGCCATGTCATCTGCAAATAGATACAGTTTTACTTCTGTTTCAATTTAACTGTCTTTGATTTCTTTTTCTTGCCTAATTGCTCTGGCTGGGCTTCCAGTACTATACTGAACAAAAGTGGTGAGAATGGGCAACTTTGTCTTTTCCCTGATGTTAGAGGAACAGCTTTTAGCCCTTCACTCTTGAGTATGATGTGAGCTGTGGGCTTGTCATATATAGCTTTTACTATGTGGAGGTAGGTTTATATATACTGATTTTTAGAGTTATTATTGTGAATGGGTATTAATGTTATCAATTTTTTCTGCATCTACTGAAATGACTATATGAGTTTTATCCTTTATTTTATTAATGTGGTATTTTGGTTAATTTGTGAATGTTGAACCATCCTTGAATCCTTGGAATAAATCACACTTAATTGTGGTGTATGACATTTTTAATGTCCTTTTTAGAGATTTATTTATTTTAGAGAGAGAGAAGGGGGAGGTGCAGAGGGAGAGAGTCACCAAGCAGGCCTCCCCTCCCCTGCCAAGGGTAGAGCCCGATATAGGGCTCATCTCACAACACAAAGATCATGACCTAAGTGAAAAACAAGAGCTAGATGTTCAACCAGCTGAGCCGCCTAGGTGCCCCCCCTTTTGTTAAGATTTTATTTATTAATTTGTCAGAAAGAGAGAGTGCACAAGCAGGGGGAGCGGCAGACAGAAGGAGAAGCAGGCTCCCTGCTGAACAAGGAACCCAGTGTGGGGCTCTATCCCAGGACCCTGGGATCAGGACCTGAGCTTAAGGCAGATGCTTAACTGACTGAGCTACCCAGGTATCCTAAGGCACCCCTCTTTTAATGTTTTAATGTATTGTTGAATTTGGTTTGCTAATGTTTTGTTGAGGATTTTTGCATCTATTTTCAACAAAAGTATTGGCCTGTAATTTTCTTTTCTTTTAATATCCTTGTCTGGTTTTGGTATAAGGGAAATGCTGGCCTCTTAAAATGAGTTTGGAAGTGCTCCCTTCTCTTTTGTTTTTTTGGAAGAATTTGAGAAAGATTAGAATTAATTATTCTTTAAATATTTGGTAGAATTCACCAGTGAAGCCATATGGTCTTTGACTTTTCTCTTTTGGAAGGTTTTTGATTGCTGATTCAATCTTCTTAGTAGTAATTGCTTTGTTCAGTTTTTCTGTTTATTCATGGTTCAGCCTTGGTACATTTTATGTTTACAGGAATTTATCTATTTCTTCTAGGTTTCCAAATTTTTGGTAATAATTATTCATAATAGGCTCTTATATCCCTTATATTACTGTGGTATTGACTGTAATGCCTTCTATCTATTTGTAATTTTATTTGAATTTGCTCTTTTTTCTTGTAAGGTCTATCCAAAGGTTTTCCTATTGCATTTATCTTATCTTTTTTTTTTTAAGATTTTATTTTTTATTTGACAGAGAGATAGAGAGATCACAGGTAAACAGAGCAGCAGGAAGAGGGAGAGAGAGAAGCAGGCTCTCCATTGAGCAGGGAACCCAATGCAGGGCTCGATCCCAGGACCCCAGAATCACGACCAGAGCCAAAGGCAGCCACTTAACCAACTGAGCTACCCAGGCCCCCCGCATTTATCTTTTCAAAACCCAAAACCAAAAATACTAAAAAAACAGAAACACACCATCTCTCTCATTGATTGATCTTTCCAATTGTCTTTCAGACTGTATTTCACTTATTTCCACTATGATCTTTGTTTATTCTCTTTCTTCTACTAACTTGGGGCTTCTTTTTTTTTGTTCCTTGAGTTTCAGACTTGTATTATTTGCTGGAGCTCTTTTTTTTTTTTTCTTAGTGTTAACACTTGTAAACTTGCTTAGAACAGCTTTTGTTGTATTAAATAAGTTTTGTAAGTTATATTTCCATTTGCATTTGTTTCAAGATTTTTTTCCCTTTTTAATTTTTGACCCTTTGGCTGTTCAATAGCATGTTGTATATTTTCCATATATTTGTGAATTTTCCAATTTTCTCCATGTAATCAATTTCTACTTTTATACCAGTGTGGTCAGAAAAGAGGTTTGATGTGTTTTTAATCATCTTAAATTTATTAACATTTTTAAAAAATTAACATATAATGTATTATTTGTTTCAGGGTACAGGTCTGGGAATCATCAGTCTTACACAATTCACAGCACTCACCATAGCACATGCCCTCCCCAGTGTCCATAACCCAGCCACTCTATCTCTCCCCACCCAACCAGAAGCCCTCAGTTTATTTCCTAAGATTAAAAATCTCTTATGGTTTGTTTCCCTCGCGATCCCATCTTGTTTCATTTTTCCCTCCTTCCCCCCAAGAACCCCTGCCCTGTTTCTCAAATTCCTCATATCAGAGAGATGATGTGATTATCTTTCTCTGACTGACTTATTCTCTTTAGCATAATACCCTCTAGTTCCATCCACATTGTTGCAAATGGCAAGATTTTGGGTTTTTGATGACTGCATAGTATTCCGTTTTGTGTGTGTGTGTGTGTGTGTGTGTGTGTGTGTGTGATCTTCTTTATCCATTCATCTGTTGTTGGAACCTAGGTTCTTTCCATAGTTTGGCTATTGTAGACATTGCTGCTATAAATGTTTGGGTGCACATGCCCCTTTGAATAACTACATTTGTATCTTTAGCATAAATACCCAGTTTTACTAACACTGGTTTTATAGCTTAACATATGATATATCCTAGAGGGCGTTTCATGTGCACTTGAGAAGAACATATTCTGCTGCTGTTGGAAGTAACATGTAAATGTCTATTCAGTCCATCTGGTTTAACATGTAGCTTAAGTCCAATGGGTTTTTTGTAAATTTTTTTGTCTGGATGGCAGACATATCCATTGTGGAAAGCTGGGTATTAAGGTCCGCTGCTATTATTGTGTTACTATCTACTTTTCCTCTTAGGAGTGTTAATATTTACTTTATAAATTTAGGTGTCCCTATGTTGGGAACATAGACATTTACAAATGTTATACTCTCTCATTGCATTGAAACTTCTTTGTCTTTTAGTATAGTATTGGCTTTAGTATAGTATTGGCTTAACGTCTGTTTTTTCCAATATAAATATAGGTACCTCTGCTTTCTTTTGGTTACGATGTGCATGGAATGTATTTTTCCAGCCTGTCACTTTGGGTCTGTATGTGCCTTTTGAGCCAAAGTGAGTCTCTTGTAGGTGGCATGGAACTGGGTCTTGTTTTTACATGCATTCAGCCGCTATATCTATAAATTGGAGCATTTAGTACATTAACACTTAAAGTAATTAATGATATGTATAGACTTCCTATTGCCATTTTCTTTCATTATTTTCTGGCTGTTTATAATTCCTTTGTTCCTTTCATCTTCTCTTTGTCTCTTTCTTCGTGATTTGGTGACTTTCTGTAGTGGTATGCTTAGATTTCGTCTTTATCTCTTGTGTATCTATCATCAGTGTTTACTTTGTGGTTATCAGGAGGCTTAAATAAAACATCTTACATTAAAAGCTGTCTGTTTTAAGCTCATAGCAACTTAAATTCTAATGCATACTAAAGCTCTGTAATTTTAGGCTCCCTGCCCCTGTTCTCAATGTCACAATTTACATTTTTACCTTGTATATCCTTTAACCAACTGTTATAGCTAATAGTTACTTTTATTGTTTTTGTCTTCTACCCTTCATAATAGATTTATCAGTGATTCACTTTCACAATTACAACACTTTAATATTCTGAAATGAAATATACATTTATCTTTACCATTTCAATTTACACTTTCATATTTTCTTGTTACCACTTACCATCATTTTGTTTTGGCCTCAAGAAGTCCCTATAACATTTCTTCTAAGGCCGGTCTAGTGACAATGAACGCCTTCAGCCTTGGTGTGTCTCCAAAACTCTTTTATTTGTCCCTCAATTCTAAAGGACAACTTTGCCAGGCAGAGTGTTCTTTATCAGGTAAATAATTTATCTCTATGTTATTAAGTCTCCCCGCCCCTTAGGTGGTTTTATCTTTTTCTACTTGGAACATATTCCTCTGTTTCTTCATTTTTCTTGAGTCTGTGTTGGTTTCCACACAGTACATGAAACAACCACTTCTTCCAGTCTTGAAGGAGTGTACTCATGTAGGAGCTGAATCTTTTTTTTTAAAGATTTTATTTATTTATTTATTTGAGAGAGAGAGACACAGCGAGAGAGGGAACACAAGTGGAGGGCGTGGGAAAAGGAGAAACAGGCTTCCCTCCAAGCAGGGAGCCCGATGCAAGGCTTGATCCCAGGACCCTGGATCATGACCTGAGCCAAAGGCGGCAGCTTAAAGACTGAGCCACCCAGGTGCCCCTAGAAGGTGAATCTTGTTGTCAGCCCTGACATAGGACTTTGTTTCCCTCAAAACTTTGTGCCTGTTCAAGCAGTCTATTATATATTTAATAGCTCCCAGTAGTTAGGATTGTGCCAAGAGCTGGCAGGGTCCCAAAGGGAATGATGTCAGCATTAGATTCAAGCTGACTGAAAGCCAGCCTCTCAGGCACTAGCTTTTAAAATTATACAAATATATCCAGACCTATGGGACTCTAAGGTAACCCCACTGGCCACCAGAGGCAGGTAAGCTGCAGGTGTCCTCTGGGTGGCAGGTGCAAAAATTGGGGCCCCCCAGACAAGTATGTGAGCTCTTTTCCGGTAGATGCCATTGAGCTGGAGCAAGATAGAGGGAAAACACCAAGAAGGGGTCCACCACCTACAGTTCCAGAGGACGGGTCTGTTTGGATATGTGCCAACCCACAGCCTGCCTCAGTCTGATGCACCAGGGCAAGCCAAACCTTCAGGGAAAGAACAGGTGCATGCTTCTGTCTACTGTTTATACAGTGACTTGGGGCTGGTAGTCTGCCGAGAACTTTCTCCTCAATTGCCACAGTTCTGTGGGACCCCAAAACACAATCCCTCCTGGCCACCAAAGCCAGGTAATCAAGAGACATTCCCCAGGATACAGCTGCCAAAATGCCCCCCCACCCCCACAGATATGAAAACAGGGCGCCCCATGAACATAACACACCCCTCTAAGGAGCACTGGCACTCTGGGGGTGGGGCAGATGGAGGGCACGAAGATCACATCCACCCTTGGAGAGATCCACAAAGGGTTACTTCCGGTTAGCCTCTGGATGTGTGTTCAGAAGCCTACCCCTCGGGCTTGCAGCCATGATAATCAGGTAATAGGCCTCTTTCCCAGAAGGAATGAGCTCCTGGGTCTGTTGCTTCTTGCTGTGCTCTGGGGGTAGTAGCTATTTGAAAATGCTTTCTGCACTGACGACTGTCCTGTGGGACTCATGAGAGAGCCTAACCCTGGTTAGCCGCTATACCTAGGTAGTATGGAATTGTCTCCTGGCAGCAGCTGCAAAAACTGGGGCCCAAGACAGGAGTATGAGCATCTTTCTGGGGGACTGTAATTGCTACAGTCTCATGGGAGTAGGAACACAAGCTCCAGACCCAGGTGATCAAGAGGGGGGTGTCCTCTTGGCAGCAGCCACCAAAATCGGGTTAACAGATGTGTGTAAAAGTTCCTTCCAGAGAGACTGCTTTTCTAGAACCCAGCAAAGGAAGAGTATAAAGATGGCACTGGCCGGTCTCCATCCCTGGAGGGTGCTCCAGCAGCCTCCTACACGTGTGCTGAATTAGATGCCTGTCCTTCAGGCTGAGCCTTTAAAAGAACCAGGTGAACATCCTTCACTTTCCTTGGGGACACCATTGGCTGCCTCTGAGCTGACCCTTGGTGTAGAGGAGTCTAAACACATGGACCTTTTAAGAACCATTTATCAGATGCCTACTGTCTTGTGGGTCTCAGGACAAGAGTCCTGTTGGTTTCCAAAATTAGATGTCTTGAGGGCTTGACTTTCAGGTGCAGGTCTAAAAAGCTTGGGTGCCTAACACAGGGCTCAAACCCTTCACTTCCCATGGAGAAGCTCTAGGTTTTGAGTTCCCTCTTGGTTGTAGGTGCTGCACTAGGAGGAGTTATGGTGAGATCGTGTCCTAGCCTTTCCTATCTGCTTTGATGTGTTTTGCTTTGTTTTTCATTGACCTGATGTGTAATCATCCCTTGGCCAAGCTCTAGGTTTTGCAATGTAATGCCTGGAGTCACGAGAATCCCCAAAGAGGCCACCAGAGACGTGAGTCAAAGCCAAGTGGCAAGGGTCATTTATTGCAGGTTCGAACCCGGTCCTCTGCGCACTCGCAAGCGGTGACGCTGAGAAGCCTCGAGGTGAGTAAATGCAAGGTTTTTATAGGCATGTACAAACAAGGTAGAGTGGGACTGATCGGTTGACATTTGAAAGGGTATTTGGCATAACCTGATTGGTCTTAGGGAGCGCGTGCTTTAGCAAGCAGGAAGCACAGAAGCAGAACTGGCGGTTAACAACGGGGGATTGGCTACTTTGTCCAGGGGATATTTTTGAAAGTTGTTTGTACCAGGGTGGGAAAGTTGTGGTTGCTGTTGCTCTACTGATTACCAGGGTGGGAGTAGTGTTTGCTGTTGCTCTACTGATTACCAGGGTGGGCCAGGGCGGTTAAAGTTGCACGGAGCGGCCAGAGCAGTTTGGGCCTTGATAAGCAGACTGGACACTCACAGCTTAATGTAAACAACAGAATGGCTACTGCCTCAAAATGGAGTTACTTTGGCCCTTCAGCAAGAGAAAATTGTTCCATGTGTTAGTCATAGACCCTGGGCACTCTTGCAAGGTGAGTTCGGATGAGTTCTGGGAAGTGAGTTCAGGACTTTTCCTATGATGCTGCCTTGAACTATTCCCTGGTTTCAATTTCTTTTTCTAAATTTTGATTGTGGTCAATTGCCCATAACATAAAATTTATCATGGTAGCCACTTGTAAGTAGACAATTTTGTGGCACTAATTGCATTCATGTACTTGTATACCTATTATTATTGTCCATTGCCAGAATTGTTTTGATCTCTTGAAATTGAAGTTTTGCATACATAAAAGAGTAAATCCCTATCCCCCACTCCTGCCAGGCTCTGGCAACCACTGTTGCACTCTCTGTCTCTATGAATTTGACTGTGTTAAGTATCTCACATAAATGGAGTCATACAGTATGCATACTTTTATGATTGGCTTATTTCACTTAATATACTGTCGTCAAGGTTCATCTATATTGTATATTGTAGCTCAAGTTTTCAACTTTTATTTTCCTGAATTATAGTGATTTATTTTTATTTTATATTTTTAAGGCAAACAGGATTTCATGTGGGAAACCTCACTGTGGGTATTTTTTCCCTAGTGTTCTTTTTTGTGCATCGGCTGTTTTGTTTTTTTTTTCCTTAACCTCTCATACCATAAAGGAGGTCAGTTGGATAGTGTGACTTACCAAGAAAATATGGTTTGTCATGGAAGCCTTCTGAGCATTTATTTTTAATTCTCCCAAACCTTGTGGTAGGAAGCCAGAAGGGAACACTTCTCTGAGAAGGTAATAACTTGAAGCTTAGATCCCCTTACTTGTGCAGGACCAACTTCACATTTGTAATGTATTCTTTTTCTTAAAAGCACCCTTAAAGGGGTGCCTGGGTGGCTCAGTGAAGGGTCTGACACCATTCAAGGCGGCAGCCCTTTTGCTGTTTACATTAAGCTGAAGACATTCCAAAGTGGTTCCTACACATGCAAATAAAGGATGGGACAAGAACCAATAGAAATGGTTCCTACATATGCAAATTGGGAATCGGACATGAACCAATAGAGGGTGATTCTCCATATGTAAACGAGGGACCAAGTGCGGGCCAATCGGGGTTATTGCCCTATATGCTAACAAAGGATAGAAAAACAACCAGTAAGGAAAACTCCCTGTCAGCAGTTTTTCCTAACTGACCAACCCTCCTCGGACAACACAGCTTAAGTCACCTCAGACACCAATCATTTTCAAGGTCACCCACACATGTAACTATGTGACTATGTACTTTTTGCATGTAAAATTGCCTATATAATCTCTGTAAAATTCCAGCGGGGGGCTCCTCCTGGACTCCGCTGTCGGTGTGTGGGACGACCCTGAGCTGCAGCCCGCCCGCCTGAATAAAGCCTTGCTTTTGCATTTCGGAACGTCTGGCTCTCGGTGGTCTTTTTGGTGGTGGTCTCATGATCTGGGCATAACACTCAGTAGGTGAAAGCCTCTGCCTTTGGCTCAGGTCATAATCCCAGGGTCCTGGGATTGAGCCCCGTGCCGGGCTCTCTGCTCAGCAGGGAGCCTGCTTCCTCCTCTCTCTCTGCCTGCCTCTCTGCCTACTTGTGACCTCTGTCTGTCAAATAAATAAGTAAAATCTTTAAAAAAAAAAGAGAAAAAATTTTTTTTAAAAAGCACCCTTAAAAACTGTATATGCTTCAGCAAAACCCAAACTGTCTGAGCTCAGCCTCTGATTTTTGATATATGCCATTCTCCTTGGCCATGAGCTCTATACCTTTCCCCCTGTGCCTTGTCAGGTTTTGAATATCATAGCCCAGCTCCTCCTGTTTTAGCAAATGCCCTTAAGGCAAAAGCCGGTTTTATGTTTTGATAATCTCTGTAAGATTCTTGCTTTCACTTAGTCTTTGGCCCCAAAGTATTTATTTTCTTGCCCAGTCATTGATATATTTAAAAATATCTTAAGTATATTTTTACTTAGCATATTTAATTATTTTAGATGGACAATTAGGTCATCTAAACCAATTGTGATGAAAATGGAAGACTCTACTGTAATGTAATTTCTTATATTTCTTGATCTATTGACTTATATATTTCTTGATCTATTAACTGACATAATTATTTTGACTCCTAATTAGGCTAAATGAGAACTCTTGATCCCTTAACCTTTTCCCCAACTGGCCTCTCTCACCCTGCCCTATTTCTGTGAGAACATACACTGTCTTTTCTATAACAATTTGTACCATAATTAGGGTATCTGTGTTTTGTCTGTAAGTTGATTTTAACATTGAAAGCCAATAAGTGGCATTCAGAATATTATATTTATGTAAATGTTATTAATTGCAAAATTAAAAATTACCACTTAAGTTGTCAAAAAAAAAATCCCCTCCAATAGCATTTAAATCTTCTAGTTCAAGTGCTCAACATCATTCCATATTGAAACTTTAGCCAAACTGGTTTGAAAACCATGTACATATATAAATATATGTGTTCACACGCACACACACACACACACACACACACACACACAAAGCTAAGCCTTATTTTTTGCAGATTCTATATTTGCAAATTCACTTATTTGCTAACATTTTTTTTTTGTAAGCCCCTGAATTCATATTGGGACACTTTTCTTCTTTATTCATGAAAATATACAGAGTGACAAAAAATTTGAGTTGCCCTACCTGTCTTTTCCCACCTGAAGTCAAACAAGGCAAAATGCTCTGCTTTCTGCTTTAAGCTCTCTTACTGTAAACAAGTGTCCTTTTTGCTGTGTATGTAATGCCGTATTTTTTACAGTTTTGTGGTTTTTGGCTCCGTGAATGTAGTTTTACTATTGAAAATGGCCTCCAGGGGTGCTGCTGGACACTGCCTTGTGTTCCTATGTGACAGAAAGTTGTGATAGGACTTACAGAGGAAAAAAAAAGGTATCAGATGAGTTTCATTCAGGCATAAGCTGTAATGCTGTAAGGGCCTATTTAGCCAGAGTGATTTCATCTCGGTTAAACAGTGATTTTGTTGTTTATGCAGTAAAACTTAAACTGACCCTGCCCACTCCACCCCACCCCCAGGGGACTTACTTAAAAGCAAGTCCTGTAAACTAGTAAAATACGGTGTCCCGTCCCTGAAAACAGAGCCCAGAATACAAGGACAAGTCAGGTCAGGTGGAGATAACAGAGCCCGAAGGCAAGGATGAGTCAGGCCAGGTGGAGACAACCAATCACTATCTCCCTAAAGAATGTGGGCCCCACCTTTTGGGTGCCGTTTGGGCATCAATTCTGACCAAGGTGATAGGCAAGTTCAAATAGCTACTATGGGGTGAATTGTAATTCAATTGGCCGCCCGTGTGTGACCTGGAATGACTGTGCAGCTTTCTCTGTGTGTTACCATCTCATTGGCCACCTGTGTGTGGCCAGGCTCAACCACAAGGCCTTTGCCCTATAAAAGTTAGTGTGTAAGGCTGGGAGGGGTCACCCTCTCCGTAAGAGGAGGCCCTGACCGACTGGTTGGTTTGATTCTCTATGCTTGGCATGAAATAAAGCTTTGCTTGACCTTCGCTTTGTATCAGCCTCGCTCCTTTGACCACAGACCCTAACAATGCCATTGGTTATGAGTTCACTATTAATGAATAAGAATATGGGACATCCAAAAGAGAAAGAGGCAATTTGCAAATCTGTCCATGGGTCTGCCCTGTCCTGGAAAGTACGAGGGTAACCTGTATAGTGTGGGATGAAACGGTCCAAAAGATGGTCAGGCGGTTAAATCTGTGGTTTTGTGAGATGATGACAGATTAAGCAAAACAAAACAAAACAAAAAATGAAAAAAAACAAACAAACAAGAAAAGGGTGTAGTGGGCAGCATTGCAGTGAGCCTGGGAGCCAAAGAAATTCACAGTCACGTCAGCAGGGTCAGGAAAACATTAAGCCCTTCTCAGCTAGTGTGGCTTGGCTAGCACCTTCCAAAAGATAATGTGGTGTAAAAAATGTTGAACTTGTGGGAGAGAAACGTTCCATGATAAGGAGATTGTCAAAGAATTTTTTAAAATAACTGCTAAGTGTTTTAAAGTAAAAGGGTTAGGTAGAAATGCAGGTTTTTGTGTTTTTGTTTTTAGATTATATTATTTGACAGAGAAAGAGAGAGAGAGAGTACGAGTGGAGGGAGCGGCGGGCAGAGGGAGAGGGAGAAGCAGGCTCCCTGCTCAGCAAGGAGACTGATGTTGGGCTAGATTTCAGGACCCCGGGATCATGACCTGAGCTGAAGGCAGAAGCTTAACCGCTTAAATGTCTGAGCCACCCAGGCACCCCAGGAAGGCAGGTTTTTAATGCTAACAGGACCACTTGTTTTACAAGGGCTGGCAAATGAACCATATAATGCAAATGGTGTTTTAGTTGAGGTAAATGTGACCAGACTCTCCAACAAGAGCAGTAGTTCAGGATTTGCAACTCAGTGTTCCTGGTGACTTCACAGCACATAATTACCTTGAAAAATGGGAACTGACTGTCTATACATATTGATATGTTGGAACAATTGGGAAATGCTTATATTGCCATGGTATTAGATTACCTGAAGAAATGATTAATTCAGAAGGGTAATACATTTTTGGCCATGTTGAAAAGTGTTCTTATTTTAGAGAAGGATGCTGGACTCTACGGTGATGGCTTGTCATACTGTCCATAGCTCATTTTAAAATAATTCGGTATAGAATTTAAGTAATTAAAATGATTGAAAATTCAGGTCTTTTTCCAGTCTTGGAAATTATTTTCTACTTTTACGTTGATTAATATGTTACTGACTGTTCATTATTCTTGTCTCTGTTCTGTTTCCCTCTGCCTGCCTACTTCCTTTCTTCTCTTTTTCTTGAATATTAGACCTTGAAGATAATACCTTGACCCTTCCACGTCTCTTAAATTCTATTTCATATTTCCCATCCTCTTTTTACTTTGGGGTCTCTTTCATGTTTCCACCATGGAGATTTTTCTTTAACTTCCAGCTCTTCTACTGACTATTTTTTTTTAATTTAAGCAATCATAGCTCACATGGTCAACACTTTGCTATTTTTCTCCAATGTTCCTTTTTCACAGTAATCGTTCTTATATTTTGGGAATATATATATATATATATATATATATATATATATTTATTTATTTTTAAAATTTTTTTAGGTAAGCTTTAAGCTCAACATGGAGCTAGAACTCATGACCCTGAGGTCAAGAGGCACATGCTCTACTGACTGACCCAGCCAGGCACCACATTTATAATATAGTTTTAAAAGAAATCTCTGAAATTGATAACTATATATATTATTAACTTCAGAAACATTTTAAAATATACTGCATATAACTATATGTAACTATACATAACTATAAATATATATATATGTGTGTGTGCGCACACACACATATATATACATATGTGTGTATATATATATATACACATATGCAAATAATATAGGTGCTACTATGTGCCCCATCACTTCATGAATGTGGGCAGGCTATGTTTTCTAGCATGTTAGAGCATGTGGGCAGAGAGAAAGTAGGCTGGTTTTGCCCTACCTTTACCTCAAATTTCAGGATAAAGAACGGTTTGTTCTGGACTGCTAACCTTCATACAGGAATTATTTTTCTTTTGAATATATTATTATTATTCATATTTCTAAGTAACACACATTTTCTTCATTAAAGAAAAATTTGGAAACTACCAAATCATATAAGGTATAACATCAATGCCCTCTTTTCCCCTCACATTTAACTCCATTTGATAGAAGCAATCATTGTTTTACACTGTGTTGTGGGTCTATTCAGGTATTTTCTCCTATCATATATCATTTTTATGTCCTAACAAATAATTGAATCACATTGTTTCTGTGACTTGCATTTTTAAACTTTAACGATACTCCTTGAATGTTTTTGTTTATATGCTAGAATATATAGATATGGATTCCTTTTTTAATTTTCAGATTTTCATTTTGAAATTGAAAAGCAATTGCAAACCCTTTAAGATGCCTGTGTCCTCTACACATAATGAATTAGTCTGCTAGGGCTGCCATAATAAAAACCACGGAATAGGTAACTTAAATAATAGAAATTTATTTTCTCATAGTTCTAGAGGCTGGAAGTCCCATCTCAAGTGTCAGCAGCAGGTTTGGTACCTTCTCTAGGTGTCCTCACATAGTTTTTCCTCTATGCATGCACCTCCCTGGTATATCTGTATTTCCTCTTCTTATAAGGACACAAGTCATCCTGGGTTAGGGCCTACCCATATGACCTCATTTAACCTTAATTACATCTTCAAAAGCTCTGTCTCCAGATATAACCACATTCTGAGATACTGGGGGTTAGGCATTTAACATATGAAGTTTGGAAAGACACAATTCAGTTCCTAATACCTAGGTGCACCAGTGTTCACATACTGCCACATTTATCTTATTGCTCTGTTTATTTATATATATATATATATATATATATGTTTTATTTATTATTTATTTATTTATTTATTTTTTTTCCTGACTATTTGGGACTAAGCTGGCGATATGGGGCTTCATTACTTCTTGGCATTTCGGTGTGCACATTCTTAAAACAAGGGTATGCTCCTGGAAAACCACAATCTAATTCTCAAAATCAGAAAAATCATTCTTGACATAATACTACCATCTAATTCAAAGACCTATTCAGATTTTGCTGTTTGTCCCCCAAATACCCTTTATAGGTTGATGGTTCTATCCAAAATCCTATGACATCATTGCCAAATGTCTTTGATAGACTTCCATTTGGAAACTATTTTCAGTCTTTTGCTTATTTCCTATGACCTTGACATTTTTGAATAGTGCAGGTCATTTGTTTTCATAACATCTCTTAATTTAGGTCTGTGTGAAGTTGCTTATGATCAGATTCAGATTATGTAATTTTCATAGTGTTGACCTAAGAGACCAGCTGTAAAGCCACCAAAAGCGCTTACTTGGGGTTTTAGGAATTGCAATGCTGGAGACACAGAGTCCACTTAAATGCAAAATGTGCTCCTAACTGAGGTAGTTGAGGAGCACAGGCTTGTAAAAGCAAAAGCCACAAGGTTACATAAGTTGTTTTGGAAGAATTATGATTGGTGCTGTCAGTTAAACTGACCACCTAATGCAGGATTGGCTGTTTAGATATCAGGTGTTACAGTATCTCTATTTTAGTCCAAAGGAGAAGGATGTGTTCCAGCAGGTGGTCCAGTTGCAACTGACAAGTTGCCATTGACTAGTCAACAAATAGATCAGGTCCTTGGGAAAATTGAAACAGGAGATATACATAGGCCCTCCTTCCTCAAGATCCTCCCCAATCCTATTTTGGATGACTCCTCAATTTCACTTGGGAATATTTTTTCTCAGTAGAAATACCAGGAGGGTGAGCTGGTTCCTTTCGTCACGCTGCATCAGAAGATGCTCAGTGACTATCAGTCTTATTCCTGGTGTTATTAAGTTTTGTCACATGTTTTAGATGATGTCTGCAATGTGTTTTTCACTCTAATGCTAATTGGTAAGTATTTCTATTTATCTGTTAATATTGTTTGACATTGGTAGACCTTATTTATTTATTTATATCCATGTGGTTTCATGCATTCCTACTTTATACAATATATTATTATATATATTATATATAATATGTTATATTATATATATTATAATGTGTTTCAATAATTACTTATTTTGAGGGACGCCTGGTGGCTCAATGAGTTAAAGCCTCTGCCTTCGGCTCAGGTCATGATCCCAGGGTCCTGGGATGGAGCCCTGCATCCGGCTCTCTGCTCGGCAGGGAGCCCACTTCCCCCCTCTTTCTCTGTCTGCCTCTCTGCCTACTTGTGATCTGTCTGTCAAATAAATATATAAAATCTTTAAAAATAAATAAATAAAATAAAATAATTATTTATTTTGATTCTCAAATTGCTCTGCATTGGCCTTTGAACAGGTTTCCATGTCCTGGTGGTATATCCTACCTATTCTATGGGGCAAATTGATTGTTTCTTGTCTCACTCTATGGACAGAGATTGAGGGGGAAGGAGAAGGTAGAGAAGGTGGCCTAAATGTTTCGTATAGTGTCATCCTTATAATTAATCTTTTTCTGACCCAGAGCCCAGTCATGCTCCCTGCACCTGCCAGAGTAGGTCTTGGAGCATCCCTGGAACTCTGCGTGGAAGAGTAACTTTCACCTTTGCTGCCCATCTGTTTTTCTTCTCCACCAAGATTTCTTTCCTCCACTCTGATCTTGTTCCTTATTAAGAACCCTTTTGTGTCTATCTTCCAGAAATATTTCTAGTTTTCTCCTACCCTACTTTTTTATCCAAAGTAAAAATAACACACTTTTGAAACATTTGAAACATAGTTACTATTATGATGGGTATACAGTGGTGCTACATATTTACATAGTATGTTCTACAGTTTACAAGGGGAAACCTTTTAGTCTGTCTTTATGCTCTGATGAAGGAAGGATAAGCATTATTATTCCTATATTTTAAAAAATGAGTATTTTTGAGATTGAATGTCATTATAGGCAAAGGAGGCAGCTGAGGGCTAAAATCCATGGCTTCTGACTTTAATCTTTCTGGGCTTCAGTTTCTTTATTTGTTGGGAGGAAAGATCAGCAATATGGTCTTCACTTCTAGATTTGATGACTGAAGAAGTTCTTAGCTATTTTCCACCTATATTAGGAATTCTTACCCTGTTTTTTTTTAATTTTATTTATTTATTTGACGGACAGAGATCACAGGTAGGCAGAGAGGCAGGCAGAGAGAGAGGAAGGGAAGCAGGCTCCTTGCTGAGCAGAGAGCCCGATGTAGGGCTCCATCCCAGGACCCTGGGATCATGACTGGAGCCAAAGGCAGAGGCTTAACCCACTGAGCCACCCAGGTGCCCCCTTTTTTTTTTATAAAGAAAGTCAAGATTATTAAATATCCTTGGCAAAACATATAAATTATTACCGAGTTACTCTGTGCTTATTTTGGAATGCAGATTTGAGTGTGAGACTTCAAATCAAAATTTTGTAAGGATGAAATGACCCCACATCCATGATCTCTTCTGTCATTTTCCCCATAGGAGGAGAGGTGATAGAAACATCTGTGTATCTCCTGAGAATGGCCTTAGCACACACTCATATTTGTAAACGGTTTCAAATAAACAAAGGGCTGACTTCATGGTGCGGGAGGCTGGATAAACAGGAAAAGTACTCTGTTGTGATAGCAATATTCCACTAAATGACAGGTCAAAAAGGGTGATGAATCAGGCTCTGTCTCCTGGCCTGATTATTAAAACCTGAAATGACTGTGCTCAGTGTCTGCAGTCACAACCTAAGGCAATGGGAGTTTAGCCCGGACCAGCTAAGATCAGCTAGAGGGTTCAAAAATCCGGTGTTCCTATTACACGAGCAGAATGCAATTAAATTCTTTTTTTCTTTTTTTCTTTTATTAACATTGAAAACAATTTTATCTAACAGGAAAAAGCCACGGTGGTGTGGCTGGACGTTGGGTATTAAAAATATTGCCCAAGTTTAAATGACGTCATTTATTATCAATGATCATTCCACTGATGCATTTGGGAAGGGAGAGATAAAAGTAGTTTTTATCTCATTAGCATGTCTTCCCTGGTAACTGTTCGTAATATTAGTTCCCTTTGATCTTCCTTTTGATTACAGGGTGGAAAGCTGATATAATCTGCTATTATTTCCATTAATAACTAAATATCTCTCGCGGTTGACAAGGCAATTTGTTATTATCAGGCTGCCTTTGTGCAGTGCAAAGAGGTTTACACCCGCTCCCCCACTCGACCTGTGTAAAACAACAGGCGTTTATCTGCTCTCAACAGCCTCCAGAAGCTGCCCTCTTCAAAGGAGCTCGTGAGTGCAGCTGGACAGACAGGAAGCACCTTGACAATGAGACAGAGAATCAGTGGTGGAGATTCTAATCTGGACACAATTTCTGCCTTAGAGGCTTCAGCAAATTGGGCAATCTCACCCCAAGCGTATTCTGCTGATCCTGAACTGTTTTCTTGAGATTTAAGTTGGGCAAGAGAAGGGGGGGGGGCTGGTGGGTAAGGACAGGAGTGAGATAGTGGCAACAGAGCTGAAGTTTCTCTTGCAGCAAGTGAAGTGTTTCTCATTGCAGTGTCCTTAGTATTTCTGGCTTCCGGAATTCGAGTTTTGGCAGATTAGGAAGGTGAAAGATTCACAACTCAACTTTATTGTCAAGTTTCTATATTTGCCTTGAGATTAATGTGTCTGCCATCCTCATTCCCTGAGACTTTGAGAAATTTGACAAACTCATGGCACATACGAGGAGCATATTCCTCCACGTCCAAAACGACTCCACCTCTAAGAATAATACAGCGGTTGATTCATTAAGGGAAAAGACTGTGAGTGGAATGGAGTGCAAGATGTGACAACTTCACATGATTTAAATAGAATGGGAGGATTTCAAAACACAAACTTTTCCTAATGCATGGAGTTGACACCTTGACTCTGTCATCTGCCAGCAGATGCTGCATTTTTTTTTTTTTTCCTAATCTGTGGGTTGTGGTTTTGGAGGGCAGATTATATTCTTGGAAGCCTCACCTGTCCTGTGAGTTTTACCAAGCTGCCTCTAACAACAGCACAAAAAAGGCGAGGGAGCTATTTAAAGTGGCAGAGTCAGTCGGAGGCAGCTGTTGACAGCTACTGGCATTCCCCGAGCAAGGTTTTGTCGGTGGATATAGGTACAGCGGCCCAAGTAGACATTGATGATCTTGGCATGTGGTCATGAAAAGCCACGTGGCCCTATATTTGGGTCTGTTAGAAAGAACAGTGAGAAGAGAGTAATTCGATAAATCATTTCCGGGCCAGCGTCGCCCTGAGAATAACTGAGGTGCTTTGGGCGGCCTTTGTTTTGATCTAGAAGTTACAGAGGTCATCGCAGAGACCTCTAGTGGTCACAAGGAGAAATGCAGTTGCAGCAGGTCCTGAACACGGATTCTAGCTCTTCCCTGGATCCATCCAGATGACGTCACGGTTGGGACTGGATCTGCTGCGCTAGGTTAGCGCCCGCTCAACTCCCCTTCCTGAGAAGGACTTGAACGGTGAGAGCCCCTTTTAACGAGAATAGTCGGTGGTGTACATGATACTTGGCCTTGCTAAGACTTGTTCACTCACCCCCTTCTAAGAAGTGGAACGAGGCTGCGTTTCCCTTAACACCTAATTATGGGCGTACACTGAATTAGAAGCTTTGTTCACGCTTCTGTTTTCAGTTTAAGCCATGATTCGGAATGATCCTTATATTCTGTAATGCTCGGAGTCGCGAGAATTCCCCAAAGAGGCCACCAGAGACGTGTGTCAAAGCCAAGCGGCAAGGGTCGTTTATTGCAGATTCGAACCTGGTCCTCCGCGCACTCGCAAGCGGTGACACTGAGAGGCCCCAAGGTGAGTAAATGCAAGGTTTTTATAGGCCTGTACAAACAAGGTAGGGACTTTCCAGAGGTGGGGCGATCGGTTAACATTTGAAAAAGGGTATTTGGCATGACCTGATTGGTCTTAGGGAGCGCCCGCTTTAGCAAGCAGGAAGTACAGAAGCAGAACTGGTGGTTAACAACGGGGGATTGGCTACTTTGTCCGGGGGATATTTTTGAAAGTAGTTTATACTAGGGCGGGAAAGTTGTTGTTGCTGTTGCTCTACTGGGCCAGGGCGGTTATAGTTGCAGGGAGCGGCCAGACTGGTTTGGCCTTGATAAGCAGACTGGACACTCACAGTTTAATGTAAACAACAAAATGGCTACTGCCTCAAAATGAAGTTACTTTAGCCCTTCAATTCTTACTATTTTATTATTATTATTTTTTTTTTGTTAAAGATTTTATTTATTTGTTTGTTAGAGAGATAGAGCGAGCACAGGCAGACAGAGTGGCAGGCAGTGGCAGAGGGAGAAGCAGGCTCCCTGCCGAGCAAGGAGCCTGATGTGGGACTCGATCCCAGGAAGCTGGGATCATGACCTGAGCCGAAGGCAGCCGCTTAACCAACTGAGCCACCCAGGCGTCCCTATTCTTACTATTTTAAAATAAGCAAGAAAACAGACATTTCAGGACTCCATTAAGAATCTAGACAAGTCCGTCTTTTTTCTTGGGATCCGTTGTTATCTACACAAAATGGGATTACACAGTATTTATATTTCAACCACGTTGATTTCAGCCATTGTGCTTGTGAGATTTGTTCTTTTTCAAACATCCAAGCAGTTTCAGACCTCCGCTTTTTAAGGAGTAGGAAGTGTGGACCCAGAGTTTTGTCCATACTAGTGGACTGCTCCCTCATGAGATATTCTGATCTCCCTTTATTACCTCCCTGGATACAGATATGATTGGCAGCCTTGAGGCTTCCTTTGCAACTCCTTCACCTTTATCTCAGGGAAGTCAATCCACAGACCCCATATTCACTAAGTGATAACATTAACCACGAAGCAGGGATTGCATGTTCCCTTTGTTGAAAGGTGGGGAATTTATCTTCTGGGAAATATGCCCACAATTCCCAGTGTGAATTATCACTTTAATGTAATAGAAATTAGTCATGATTTGCTGATTTCATTTCTTTCTTTGCAGAGAAAAAAGGAAAAATCATTAGTTGTGTGGTGTTGACAGAGATTTTCAGCCCATAAAATGAAAATTGACCACTGTTTTTCCAGGATTCTTAGGAAGTAGATGCCATCATTCCGATTTTTAAAATATAAAGGAAACTTTGTTTAGAGAAACTGAGTGGGTTCCTCAAAGCTAAACCATTTCTAGAAGTGGAAACCTTTTTTAAAATCAAAGCTAAAATTCTTCACATGAGTATGGTATTTTCCCCCTATTAATTTCTTTCTTGAAAGTGGGGAGAGCCATAAAATTTGGAGTGAATTAAGCTCCTGGTGATTTTTGGAATAATGGGTTTTTTTTTGACATGAAATATCTGACTTTCATTGGGTTGAATCATAACCTCTGTAGGAGGTGTCAGAATGACTGAGAAAGACTGAGGCTAACCTCTAGATGTAATTTTGTTGAGCTGCTATTATTCTAACTACATGTCAGAGAATATTATTTAAAATATATGCCAGTATATAACTTGTGTAAATTTATTGTTTATCAGTATAAAAACACTCATTGTTAGTTTTGAGACCCATACTCTTTCATTTTTAGAAACCTGAAGAAAATAGGCTGTTAGAAGCTCTCAACTTTTAGAAATGTTTAACGTTGAGTTCATCGGCCTCCTTTTAGCATGTCCTCCTCATCATGGATGGCTTGAAGGAGAAGGCTGACTGCCCTTGAAATATACCGTGAATAGCTTGGGCTGAATGCATTCCAGTTGGACTCAGATATAGGTTTGAAAACATGACCTTGGACAACTCATACACTCTCTCCAAATTCCAGTTTTCTCAGAAGCCAAACCTTAAAGAGGTACTAGGAAGATTAAATGGCGTATGTATGTGAAAGAGTCTAACAACATTCTCCATAAATAGTAGGTAGCCAAAAAAAAAAAAAAAAAATGTTAGTTGAATCTGAATCTATTTGCAAAGCAAACTGATTAGGAAAGCTTTTTGGCTTCCCTTTACTCAGCAGCCAGATTACATTGGTTGGAGTACAACTGCCTTGAGGTTTAAGAAAAGCACAAAAGCTGCGTGAATTTATGTGACAGCCCAGTTCTGAGAGGACAGATGTGAAATCGTAAAACACTGAAGAATAATATATTTAGGCTAAGCGAGAACTATATAGCCTTCCAGGAGCTCCAGTTATTAGCCAGGCTTGTCAAGAACTAATCACTAGCTTTCAAGTTTTGTAAAGCTACTCTGAAGGTTTACTTTAACCTTACCATACACAAAAATGTTTGTATTGCTACCCACTGATAAGAAAACTATTAGCATTCATTAAGCACAGCCATAAATCTCTCTCTTGGAAGAGCAATAATGCAGCCTTCCAGCTGCCATAATGAATGCAGTGTTTAATCCCTCCTCGGGAGAGTGTCCTAACTTCAGACCTCTACTATAGTTAGACACTTTGGGAAGAGCATGGCATTCTGGGAAGGAGACCGATGACAAAGCGGTTGCATTCTCACTTGTGTTGGGAATCCAGAAAATGTCCGAGTTACAATTAATGCACAAGCCTTAATTTAAAAAAAATAAATGAAAAGGAACTTGTTCAAGAAGGTAAAGAGTGAACATTTATGGAGGACCTACCAAGGAATGAGAGGCACTAGAAGAAGGAAACTTTCTTTACTATATTAACTCATTTTCAGCTCACAACTACCCTCTAAGTTATTGCCCAACCAGTGTTAACAGAGGAGAAAAGAGAGACTCAGAGAGATTCACTTATCAGTCCAAGATCAGAGAGAGAATATAGCATAAGCAGAGTAGAAGTTTGAATTTAGTTGTCTCTGATTCTTTAGCCCAGAGTATTTCATGCCACCAGATGCTATCCCTAAGGGCAGTACTTTATTTCTTATTCTTAGAAATCAGACTTCCCTGGGTGAGGAGCGTGTGATCTCCATGGTAGAACATGAGGGTTGGGGCCGTGTTTCTATTTTAGAGAACATTTATAGCAGATAATGTGGAGCCTTTTCTCTCACTTTGCTCACATACCGTCTCAGGTTTTCCACTGAAGAACAGCATCCCTGGGTTGAAATGTTCTTAAACACACTTCCTCTGTGAGTTCTGCCTTCTACTTCCAAGTTCCCTCAGTGGAAAACACCTGGTGTCCCATGTGATCTATTGTAGCTGCAGAGCTGAGATAGGGAGCTGCAGAACCAATGGTCCGGGGACAGGGAAGGATTTCTTTCTCTATGGAACAATGAGTCAGATACCATCTGATGTGCTAAATTATCAAAGCCTAGAGAATTGAATGGCTCCTTGTCTTCCCCTTCCGTAAGTTTCTTCCACCGGAATCTAGATTTCCAACATTTTATAACCTCAGTGTTTCTTGAGCAGATGGCAATGAATGAGCTTCATGACCAAGGGGATCTGAAAGAAAAAAATAAATAAATAAATCTAACTCTTCCAAATCAGAAAGCATAACTTTCCCCTTGACACTGTTGACCTCAGTAGTGACTATTCTCATGAGGAGACCTTCTATAGGCTCTTTCCACCTGTGGGAGAAGAGGAAATGTAGAAGTTATAATATTGGGATTGATAAGCACCAGAGTATGCCTTTGATTATTCATCTAAAAAAGTTGAAAGTCACCTTAAATGTAAGCTTCAGAGTGAAGGACAGCAGAGTATACACAAAATGGCCGACATTTGCCTTTTAGTTCAAGAAGGGAAACAAAAACAAAATACAAACAAGCAAAATAAAATGGCTCAATATTTAAGAAAGCTCAATGAAAATTAGCACCTGATAAACTTGCTGACAAATCATATTAGAAGATGGATGTCCTCCCTCTGGGGTAGAGAACTGGTTACCAGATTGGGGTTGCCTTCTCAATGGAATGATGGCTCTGTGGACCACGACGTGGCCTCTACCAGCTCAGCTTTGTTTCTCTGGCAGTTTGTCCCTGTTTGAGTCAATTCATAGATGTTACGCTGAAATATGAGCTTCAGGCAAGCTTTCTATGTGATTGCTAGAGTTGGTATAACACTATTTAAGCTTTATGTGTTTCATCTGTATGAATTCACTTGGACAAGATTTCTATTCTGTAAGAAAAGGAAATGGGGGAATCCCAGTTAAAAGGAACTGTACTTATAATTATTTCATTATCACTGCAATTTTTAAGTCTCTAACTGGATTGTGAGTCCTATTTGTACTGTTTCACTCCTCTAAGAAAGAAATAATAGGGATATCCATGCATTGTAAGGGGAGAAATATGTGCGTGTGTGTGCACACATGTGTGTGTGCCAAGGGATGGGTCAAGATAAAACTCTCTCTCCAGATGTATTCAGAACAAAATCTGGGCGATATTATCATAACTGGTAGACTATGGAAATGGTATTTTAGTCTCAGTAGGAGTTAACCATTTCCATGTGCTTTCAGTTCCCTTAGGAACTTCAATCAATAAAATATAAATAATCTTTTATATGTATGTGTGTGTGTATATATATACATACACACACACACACACACACACACACACACACATATATATATAATTATTTATTTTTCTCTCTAGGAGAGAGCTGGATACATTCCACAGCTGAGGATGTGAAAGCCCTGAAAGGTCAGTGATTGGAAAGGGGCCAGAAACAGATTCCAGTTTCATGTTTCTTTTCAGGTCTAACACCTGCTTCAGGGAGGAATTTCTGTCTCTCTCTTGTGGCTTGTATTTCTGCTTCTTTACTGATAGGAAATATATAATAGCAAAAGAAAGGCACTTGGTTCCCTCTTACACCCTGAGATATTATGAGCATTCTTTACCATTGGGAATGGCCATGTTATCATAAACCTGGAAGAAATTTTTTTTCCCTACTAATTTATTTGGTACAAACAGAGGTATTTGTTGAGGTTTTGATGGACTGGAAGAACAGATCAATGATGTCGTATTAGGCAGGGGCCAGGGATTTTTCCGATAGACTGTTTACCCAGGACGAAGAATAACATGGATTATAGCAACCAGCCCCATAGATTGCTGGGAACTGCTCCTACGATTTAGGCCATGGTGAGTATTCATCTGTAGCTAGAGACACTTAGTGTGCTCAAACCTCAAAATGCCTCCAATTTGGTGTTTAACTTCTTATTAGTACACTTATTTAAAAATTCTGGGTATCATTTTATTTGTGCATTTTTACATAGTGCAAGGGAAGTCTAGGGAAGTCAAGGGAAGTAGACAAGCACCATTGATTTGATTTTGGTTCATTGAAAATACTGCCTTAGTTTACCATGTGTTACTTTCTAATCAGTCAGCTAGATTTTCCTAATTTACATGAAGTTAATCTAATATATGGATGGTACTGAAGCTGAAGGAAAAGCTATATCCATGGAGGACTTTCTCACATTTGCTACATAATTAAAAATGGCAAACGAAATGTGTGAATCAATAGGATGGCTTGACGATAGAAATTTTAAAAATGTGGGATTAGAAATAAAGTTTCATTTTTTCCCAGCATCCCTTTATTGTGCCCCCAAGTT
Source organism: Taxidea taxus jeffersonii (assembly GCA_003697995.1). Classification (NCBI taxonomy): domain Eukaryota; kingdom Metazoa; phylum Chordata; class Mammalia; order Carnivora; family Mustelidae; genus Taxidea; species Taxidea taxus. The sequence goes on along the minus strand of RCUC01163732.1, from coordinate 17,738 downwards.
TTATTGAAAACTTTAAAAATCATTATTAAAGATTATTAAAAGAACTATTAAAAATGAGGAAAAAATACATGCAATGAGATCTGGGTTTTTTGGTACCAAAATCATAAAAGTGGTCTTTCAGTTCATGCTAATTCATGTAACAGATGTTGAGGGTTATGTCCTTGTGGCTTTAACAGTCATTTCTCTGTTGACTGTTGACGTTGAGCATATTTCCATTTGCTTATTTATATCTTAGAAAGATATATCTTCTTTGCTGAAGTGTTTGTTCAAATACTTTGTATTTTTATTGGGCTGTTGGTTTTCTTACTGAATTTGAGAAATCTTTACATAATTGGATACAAAACCCTTACTGTGTATATGATACACAAATATCTTCTCCCAGTTGGTAGTTTTTCTTTCCATTCCCTAAATGTGTTTCAAAGAGGAGAGTTCTTAATTTTTATAAAATCCAATTTATGTATCTTGCATGGGTTGTGATTTTAATGTGTTATATAAGAATTCTTGGACTGCTCTAAAGCCATGATGTGTTTCTTTATTTTTTTCTAAGAGTTTAAGAATTTTAGGTTTTACATTTTGATCTCTAATCTATTTTGAGTTAATTTTTATAGATGGTGTGAGGTTAGGATCAGATCTCCTATTTTTATATATTGACATACAATTATTCCAGTACATTTGTTGAGAAGGCTTTAATTTCTTGAGTAATTTAAGTTGCATCTTTTCAGCAACCAGTTGTTCACATATGTGTGGTCTGTTTCTGAACTTTTAATTCTGTGTTAATGGTATACCAATATCATAGTGCCTTGACATCAGGTAAATCTTGTAACTTTGTTCTTTTTTCAAAGTTGTTTCGGATATTCTGTTTACATAATTATTTTCAAATTAGCTTCTCAATTTTCAAGAAAGGTAGGGTTTTGATTAATATGGTATTGAATGTATAGAATTAATTTGGGGGGAATTAACATACTAAAATACTGATTTTTATGACCCATGAACATTGTATATCTCTCCATATATTTGGGTCTTTTAAAATTTCCTTCCAGACTATTCTTTTTAGTTGTCAGTGTACAGGTCTTACTTACATCAGTTTTATTTTGCAGGATTTTATATTTTTGATGCTATTGTAAATGGTATTTATTGCTTTAATTTACATTTCTGATTGTTCATTGCTAGTAAATAGAGATATAATGATATGTTGCATCTTCATTTCAAAACACTTTTTAATTTCCCTTTTGATTTCTCCTTTGCTCTATTGGTTACTTAGAAGTATATTAGTTTCCAAATATTTGGAGAGTTTTCAATGATCTTTCTGCTTCAATTTTTAGTTTTATTTCATTATGGCTAGAGAAAATACTTTGTGTGACTTGAAATATTTTAAACTTAATTATTTTATGGATTAAAATATGGATCACCTTGGAAAATGTTCAGTGTATATTTGGAAAAAAAGTGTATTTTGCTTTCTTGGGTGGGGTGTCAATTAGGTCAAATCGGCTGATATTCGAATACTCCTATCCTTATTTTCTTTGTACTTGTTCTATCAGTTATTGATATCAATTATTTATGGTAAGATATTGAAATCTGACAATAATTGTGGACTTTTCTATTTCTCCTTGAGGCCCTATTGGGTTTTTTATTTTTGTTTGCTCATATGATATATTTAGCTCTATTAGACTTTTTTTCTAAAGGGCAGTTTTTGGTTCACAGCAAAGTTGAACAGAACATCAGAAAGTTCTCCTATTCCCTATATCCCTTCATCATGGCTATAGCCTCCCTCATTACCTCATTATGAACAACCCATACAAGAATGGTAGATTTGTTTTTCATTTTTTCCAAGATTTTTATTTATTTATTTATTTGTCAGATAGAGAGAGAGCACAGGAGTGAGCACAGGCAGACAGAGTGGCAGGCAGAGGCAGAGGGAGAAGCAGGCTTACTGCTGAGCAAGGAGCCTGATGTGGGACTCGATCCCAGGATGCTGGGATCATGACCTGAGCTGAAGGCAGCCGCTTAACCAACTGAGCCACCCAGGCGTCCCAAGAATGATAGATTTGTTAAAAATGCATGAACTTACATGTCATTGTTACCCCAAATCCATAGTTTATGTAAGAATTCACTCTTTGTGTTGTACATTCATTGAGTTTTGACAGATGTATGATGACATGTATCCACCATTTGGGTGTAATACAGAAGAATTCCAATGCCCTAAAAACACTTTGTGCTTTACCTATTTATCCTTCCCTCCCCATTAACCTCTGACAATCACTGATCTTTGATACTGTCTTCATAGTTTTGCCTTTTCCAGAATGTCATAGAGTTAGAAGCATATAGTTTGTAACCTTTATGCATTGGCTTATTTCAGTTGATAGTGTGCCTTTAAGGGTCCTTCATGTCATGATAGCATCTTTCTTTTTAATGCTGAATAATATTTCATTATATGGATGTACCACAGTTTTTCATTCAATTATAAAGTGACAGTTTGACTGCTTCCAAGTTGTTGTAATTGTGAATAAAATTGCTATAAACACCTGTGTGCAGGTTTTATTTGGACACAAAACTGATTTCATTTATTTAAGATTTTATTTATTTATTTGACAGACAGAGATCACAAGCAGGCAGAGAGGCAGGCAGAGAGAGAGGAGGGGAGCAGGCTTCCTGCTGAGCAGAGAGCCTGATGTGGGGACTCAGGTCCCTGGGATCATGACCTGAGCCGAAGGCAGAGGCTTTAACCCACTGAGCCACCCAGATACCCCTATTCTGAGTCTTTTGCTTCTCTGTATAACCATTAGAATCAGTTTGTCTGTATCCACCAAATCACTTGCTGGGATTTTGAATGCATAAAATCTATGGATCAAATTGAGAAGAACTGACATTTTGACAATATTGAGTCTTCCTGTTCATGAACATAAATTATATCCTCACTTTTTAAATTTCTTTTCTTTCATCAGAATTTTATAGTTTTCCCTCATACAGATCTTTTACATATTTTATTAGATTTATTATGTATGAATTTCATTTTTGGGGTGCTACTGTAAATGTTATTGTGTTTTAAGTTTCAAAATCCATTTATTTGTTGTGATTGACTTTTGTATATTATTTTATAATTATATTAATTATAATTAATATTAATATTAATATAATTATATTAATTTTATAATTATATTAATATTTTGTATATTAACCCTGAGTCCTACAGGTCACAACCTTGCTATTTATTTTAAATAATTTTTAACTGAAACTTTGGAATTTCTTACATAGACAGTGATGTCATCTGCAAACAAATATAGTTTTATTTCTTCCTTCCTAATCTTAATACCTTTTATTTCCTTTCTTTGTCTTACTGAATTATCGAGGATTTCCAGTGTGATGTTGAAAAGTATTTGTGAGAGGGGACACCTACTCCTAAAACTTCTGGCTTCCTACCATTAAATATGATATTACCTGTAGGGTTTTTGGACATGTTTTTTTTTTTACCAAGTTGACGATGTTCCCTTCTATTTCTAGTTTGCTGAGAGATTCCTATTAGTTTTTGCTTCATATATTTTGAAACTATATTATTCAGTACATAAATGTTTAAAAATTTTATTATTACCTCTTGACCCTTTCTCATTAGTAAATAATCGATCCCTGCTAAAATTTTTGCTCTGAAATTTACTTAACCTCATATTAATGTAGTCAACCCCACTTTCTTTTGAATTTTTTTTTTTAAAGATTTTATTTATTTACTTGACAGACAGAGATCACAAGTCAGCAGAGAGGCAGGCAGAGAGAGAGAGAGAGACATGGAGAAGCAGGCTCCCTGCTGAGCAAAGAGCCCGATGCGGGGCTCGATCCCAGGACCCTGAGACCATGACCTGAGCCGAAGGCAGAGGCTTAACCCCTGAGCCACCCAGGCGCCCCTCTTTTGATTTTTGAAAATCTTTTTATCCCAATCAATTTGTTTCTTTGTATTTAAAGTGTATTTATAAATGGCATATAGTTGGATTTTCCTTTTTTAAAAAAGATTCATTGACTTATTTTGAGAAAGAGAGCACTAGTGCAAGTCCAAAGTGATTATCCTTGTCTTTTAATTAGGCTAGTCTATTTATATTTAATGGTATTACAATGTGGTAAGGTTCATGAATAGCATCTTGCTAATTGTTTATTATTTATCTTCTCTTACTTTCTTTCCCTTTTCCTATTTTTCTGCCTTCTTTCTGATTAACTGAATATTTTTATGACTCAATTTTATTTCCTTTGTTTAATAGCCATAATTAGTTTATCATTTTACTGGTATCTTTGGAGTTTATAACGTATGTCTTTAACTTACCAAAGTTCACTTTCAGGTGATATTATGCAACATCACATAAAGTATCAGAACTTTATAATAGTATACTTTATACTATACTATATAATAGTATATTACATAGTATATTATATAGTACTATATAATAGTACTATATAATAATATACTCCCCTATGACCTTTATGCTATTTTATATATATATATATACACATACACACGTACACACACACATATATATATTACTTATCTATATGCTATAAAGTCTATAATATATTATTATTATTTAAACAGTCATGTATATTTTTAAGTATTTAAACAGCAATAAAAAATCATATATTTATCTATGTAGTTTTGGTGCTTCTTGTTGCTGTATTTCTATCTGGTATTAGATTCTTCCTGCTTATAATACTCTCCTTAATATTTCGTATCATGGTAGTCTTTTGATGAAGAATGTTTTAGCTTTCAGATGTCTGAAAAAGTCTTCTTTTTTGCATTTAATTTTGAAGAATAATTTCACTGGGTATAGAATTACAGATTGGTGTATTTGTTTCTCTATCAACACCTCAAAGAAACCACTCTACTGTTTTCTCATTCACATTGTTTCCTATGAGAAATCTTTCACCATCTATTTATTCTATGTCTTTTTTTTTTCCTGGCTGTTTTTAAGATTTTCTCTTTATGATTTGTGTTTGCAATCTTATTCTCATATGATTTAATGTAGTTTTATTCAGATTTTTTATACACATATGTGTTTCTAGATACAAAAGTCACTAAACATTTTGATTCTGTGTATTTCTGATTGGGTAATCCAGAAATGTTTTAGCCATTATTTCTTTAAATATCTTCTCCTTTACCTTTCAGGTATTATTATTACACATATTATATAGGCCTAATGAATGTGACCCACAGATCATTGATAGTCTTTCACTTCTTCAGACTTTTTAATATCTGTGTTATACTGTGGATGGTTTCTATTGCTATGTCAAGTTCATCAATTCTTATATAATATCTAATATACTTTTATGTATATTTCATTTCAGACACAAATTTTTTGGTTTAAAAAGTTTGATTAAAAAAATAAAAGAAAATAAAAAGTTAGACTTATTCTTTTATGTCTCCCACATTTCTGTTTAAGTTCCTGAACATGGAGAATGTAGTTATAACCACTGTTTGAAGATCTCTACTACTAATTCTAGCTTCTCTAGTCATTCTGGTTCCACTTTAATTGAATGTTTTTCTCCTATTTATGGATTGTATTTGTTTATTTTAATGCCTACTAATACTTGATTGCATAAATTTTACCTTATTAGTTGCTGGATATTTTTGTAGTTTTATAAATATCTGTGAGATTTGTTTTAGGATGCAGTTAAGTTACTTGGAAACAGTTTAATCCTTTGGATTTTTTAAAAAAAGATTTGTTATATGGGATCAGAATGGGCTAATTATTTCCCACTACTGAGGCAAGACCCTTCTGCATACTCTGCATATTCCTCATGACTTACTAGATTTTGTACTCTACTTAGTGGGAAAACTCTTTTCAGTCCATGGTGAGCCCCATAGACTATTGTACTCCTTCTTTCTGGTGATTCTTTCATTGGTCTCTGAGTTTCCCCACCCCCTATGCACATCAATAGTCAGCTGATTCTTAAGAGAAATCCTTGGAAGACCTACAGAACTTGCAATGCATGTATAATTCTTCTCTTTGAGATTCTGCCCTAAATATTCTAGCCTCTTGGATTTCCTAGGACTCTCATTTTCATCTACTCAGCTCAGAAAGAGCACTAGGCTCAGCTTGGGTTTTATTTTTTCTTTTCTCTCTCTTTTTTCTTTTTACTGTCCTGTGGACCAAAAAGTCTTTCCAGGCAGCGTAGAGAGAGAGAGAGATAGAGATAGAGAGAGAGAGAGAGAGAACATGAGTGAGAAGAGGGGCAGAAGGAGAGGGAAAGAGAGAATCTGAAGCCAACTCTGCATTGAGCACAGAGTCTGACACGGGGTTTGATCTCATGACCCTGAGCTCATGATTTGAGCTGAAACCACGAGTAAGACACTTAACTGACTGAGCCATCCCAGTTCCCTGACACACAATGTTATATTTATTCAGTTTTTAAATTATTTCAGTTGGGACTGTAAATCCAATCCCTCTACTTCATCTTGTCTAAAGGAAGAAATTCATTTTTGTGGGGTTCTGTTGTCATCTTTTAACTTAAATATAAGAGTAGCATTGGTATAAATAAATACATAAATCACCACTGCAATCACCAGTGATTTTTTTTTTTTACTTTAATGGATGGGCTAGAGTAACCCAGCACCTAGATCAGTTTAATATTATAGTGTAAGCAATCAAGAAACATTTATTGTGATCTCTGCCAACCATCACTTCATATGATAACCACTATTTTGATTCTCACTACATAATTAACTTTGATTTTACAAGTTTTATTGTTTGTATTATTCATATACCATATAATTCACCCATTAAAAGTATACAATTTCATGTATTTTAGTATATTCAGAGACATGCAACCATCAGCACAATTTTAGAACATTTTCATTAGTTTGAAAAGAAATCCATACTATTAAAAGCTATCATGTCCCCAATTAATGGGGGGGGAGGGATGATAGCCCTAAGCAAGAACTAATGTATTTTCTGTCTCTATAGATTTGCTTATTCTAGACATGTCATATAAATAGAGTCATATATTATGTGATCTTTTGTGACTGGCATCTTTCACTTAGCATGATGTTTTCAAGGTTCATCCATGTTGTACTGTGTATCTATACTTTTTCTTTTTATATAAATGTATATTTCTTATTCAATTTTAATATGAGTAGTAATATAAGATTAATAATGTTCCATTGTATAGCTATACCACTCTTTGCTTAACATTTATCAATTGATGAACATTTGGGTTGTTTCCATCTTTTCGATATTGAATAATGCTGTTATAAACGTTTGTGCTCACGTTATTGTATGGGCATATGTTTTTATATCTCTTGGTTATAAACTAAGGAATGAAACTGCAGGGTTATGTGGTAATTGTGTGTTTAGTTATTTGAGAAACTGTCAGACTTACTAAGTGTCTGTACCATTTTACATTCCCACTAGCTGTGTATGAGGGTTCATACTCTTCTATATACTTTCTAAAACTTGTTATTTTCTGTTGTTCTCTCTTGCCATCTCAGTAAGCATAAAATGGTTTGGATATCCATTTACCTGATGATGAAATGTGCCATGCATGTTTTGATATGCTTATTGTCTATTTGTATATCTTATTTGGAGAAATATCTATCCACATGCTTTGCCCATTTTTAATTGGATTATTTGTATTTTTATTGTTGAGTTGTAAAAATTCATTATATATTCTATAGAAAAGTTCCTTTTTTAAAAAATTCTATTTAGTTGAGAAAGAGAGAACATGAGTTGGGGAAGGAATGGAGGGAGAGGGAGAAGCAGACTCCCCACTCAGTAAGGAGCTTGACTCAGGGCTCAATCTAAGGACAGGGTCCCAAGATTATGACCTGAGCCAAAGGCATATACTTAACTGACTGAGCCACCCAGGTGCTTGAGAAAAGGGCCTTAATAGATATATGATTTGCAAATATGTTTCTTCCATTTTGTGGGTTGTCTCTTTCATGACAGTGTCTTTTGAAGGAAAATATTTTTAATTTTTATGAAGTGCAATTTATCAATTTTTCTCTTTTGATTTTCAATCTTTGGTATCAGATTTAAGAATCTATTTGCTTAATATGAATTCATAAAGGCTTATCTCCATATCTTCTAGTGAGAGTTTTATTATTTTATGTCTTTTACCCATTTTGAGTTAATTTTGGTGCATAGTATAAAGGTAAAATAAATTAAAATCACTTGACCACAGATGTCTTGTTTAATTTCTGGACTCTCAATTTATTCCATTTGTCTGTATTATCCTGCCAGTATGTCTTGATTACCATTGGTTTGTAGTAAGTCTTGAAATTGGGAAATGTGAATCCTTTTTTTTTTTTTTTTAAAGACTTTTTGGGAGCGCCTGAATGGCTCAGTCCATTAAGCATCTGCCTTCAGCTCAGGTAGTGTTCTGGGGGTGCTGGGATCAAGCTCCGCGTCTGGCTACCTGCTCATCAGGGCTTCCGCTTCTCCCTCTCCTCATCCCCCTACTCATGTTTGTGCTGTCTCTCTCTCAAACAAATAAATAAAATCTTAAAAAAAAACTCTTTTGGATATTCTGGGTCTTTTGTAATCCCATAAAAATTTTTAAGTCAACTAGTCAATTTCTACAAAGCAGTCACTGAGATTCTGACAGAGATTGCATTGAATATCAAACCAAAATAAGGAGCATTGCCATCATCACCATATTAACTCTTTTGGTTCATGAACATAGGATTTTCCCCGACTTATTGGATCTGTAATTTCTTTTAGCAATATTTTGTATTTTTCAGAATATAAATTTTATACATCTCATGTTAAATTTATTTTAAGTATTTTATTAATTTTGATGTTATTATGAGCAGAATTGTTTGCTAAATTTTGTTTTCAGATTGTTCATTGCTAGTATAGAGAAATATAATTGACTTTCATATATTACTAATGTACCCTACATCTTTGCTGAACCATTTTATTAGTTCTAGTAGGTTTTTAGAGGACTCCTTAACATTTTCTATATACAAAACCATATCATATGAGAATAGAGATTTTTTTGCATCTTTCTTTCTAATCTGAATGCCTTTTGTTTATATTTCTTGCCCAGTTCCCCTGGCTAGAACCCCCAATACAACATTGACTAAAAGTGGTATGGGCAGACATTCTTGTTTCCTTTCTGTCCTATCCAGTCTTTCACCAGTAAATATGATATTAACTGTGAGGTCTTTTTGTAGATGTTCTTTATCAAGTTGCTAAGTTCTTTATTGAGTGACTAAAGATTACTGAATGCTTTTATTATGAAAGCATGTTGGATTTTTAAAAATGTTCTTTCTGTATCTATTCAGATGATCATATGATTTTTATTCTTCTTTTTGTTAATGTGATTTTTGTTTCTTATTCTACTGATATGGTATGTTTACATTAATTGATTTTTAGATGTTAAAGCAAGCATAAGTATATGTGAGGTAAATCCCACTTGTTCATGGTCTATAATCGTTTGCATATGTTGTTGGATTTAATTTGCTAGAGTTTTGTTAAGACTTTTTGCATATATATTCATAGGAGATTTTGGTCTGTAGTTTTCTTATGATGTTTTTCTTTGGTTTTGGCATCAGTATAACAGAATGAGTTGGGAATTGTACCATTCTTTTTCTAGGTTTTGGAAGAGCTTGTGAAGAATTGGCATTAATTCTCCTCTAAATATTTGTTAGAATTCACCAATAAGCCATCTGGGCCTGCACTTTCCTTTGTGGGTAGGTTTTTCTTTCCTTCCTTCCTTCCTTCCTTCATTTCTTTCTTTCTTTCTTCCTTCCTTCCTTCATTTCTTTCTTTCTTTCTTTCCTTCTTTTTTTCTTTCTTTCTTTTCTTTCCTTTCTTTCTTCTTTCACGTAGGCTCACTACTCACCATGGGGGTCAAACTCAGAACCCTGAGATCAAGAGTCAGATGCTCTACCAACTGAGCTAGCTAGGTGTCCCAGTAGGTTTCTTATTACAAATTCAATATAGGTATATTCACATTGCCTGTTTCTTCCTGAGTTAGTTTTGGTAGTTTATGTCTTTCTGAAAATCTGTCCATTTCATTCAGCTTATCTAATATACTGGCATACAGTTGTTCACAGTGTTCTTTTAAAATCCTTATTTTTCTAAGATTGATAATAGCCCTTTTTGTTTTTCTAAGGTTGGTCATAATGCCCCCTGTTTCACTTTTTATTATAGCAATTCAAGTCTTATTTTTAAGTTTTATTGATATATCGAGATATAATTGATTTGATACAAAACAATGATTTGGTACAAAAATGAGATGTGGTTGATATGATACAAAAATTACACACATTTAATGCACACATCTCAAGTTTTTTTCTTTTTTTTTTCTTGACCTAGTTAGAGATTTATTAATTTTGTTATTTTTTCAAAGAACCAATATTTGGTTCTATTGACATTCTCCATTGTCTCTATTTTTTTATTTTTTATTTCATTTATTTCTGTTCTAATGTTTATTATGTTTTTCCTTCTTTATGCTATAGGATTTGTTTGGTCTTTTTTTTTTTTCCATTGTCTTAAGGTGGAAGGTAAGTTTATTGATTTGATTGCTTTTGTTTTTTATATATAGGCATTTAAAATGTAAATTTTGGTATGAGTTTTGGGATAGTATATCTTCATTTCCATTCACCTGGAAATATAAAATATTTTCTAGTTTCCCTCTGATTTCCTGTTGACCATTGCTTATTAGGTGGTGTTTGTTTTTTCCTCTCATTTGCCCTTGACCATAACATCTTCTGTTGATATATGCTCTTAGGCTTGTACTTCTCTATATTGTATTGCAAATGTAGTAAGACCTTTCAGGCAGTGTTTAGGAGATATGTGTGTTACATCCTGCTTCTTCTCTCAGAAAATTTCTATGAGCCAGGGCTCTGGGGCTGGGACTGGGGACAATGGCATACTTCCTTCTAAATGATATTCTAGCTTTAAGAAATGAATATTTGGTGGAGCAGGGGGTTAGTGTCTTCAGGTCTTAACATATTTTTCCTGGTGTGAAATCAGTACCTTAGAAGCAGGGACAGGGGTGATCAGTGCTCTAGTATTATCAGTGGTTCTATGCCCAAGGTGGAGCCCCCATCCATTAAGTAAGGTTGACTATAAGAAGAGAGCCCTCAAGTCTTGGCTACACTCACCTGAAACAGCTAGCTGGGCAAAGGAGAACAAATGCTGATGTCCTGCCTGATCCAGGAAGATAGTCCCCAAACTCAGGGCCTGGGGGAAGAGGTGTGTGTTCTTGTCTAACTCAGTATGAAGTGAGACTTCCATCTTGCTGAGTTGGCAGGGGGAAGGAAAGGAATGGGTTTCAGTTCAAATAATACAGTATATCATTATTCTTACTAAATTTTAGTAGATTTTCTTGAAAAAATCTTTCTTTTTCTGTGAAATACCTTTAGAGTCATTTCCAGAGACTGTGAGTGGTTATTATTTTAAAAACAGCCACCGGTGTCATTGGGAAGTGGATCCATAGAACTCCTCAGACTAGATGTGCATTGTTTTTGAACTTTATATAAAGGTATTCTTTATGATAACTGATGTGGATTTTCTCCTCTCTATTTGACTTCTTTCTCTCAATATTGATTAATTCATGACACTAACAATCATTGATTTATTTTCATTATTGTTAGTATTCTAGTGTATGAGTATATCCCATTTAAAAATGTACTCTAGCATTGATATATGTTTGTGTGTGTTTTTTTTTGTTGTTGTTGTTTATTTAGTTCTTTTAGTTCATATAGTATTTTAGAGGGATATATGTAAATAGTATGTACCTAAGAGACTGCAAAAACAGTGATACTGATTTGTACCAGGGCAGCAGTATAGTCTGGAAGTCTCACATATTCTCTAAAACATAATATTTTTTTTTAATTTTATTTTTTTATAAACATATAATGTATTATTAGCCCCAGGGGTACAGGTCTATGAATCTCCAGGTTTACACACTTCACAGCACTCACCATAGCACACACCCTCCCCCATGTCCATAACCCCACCATCCTCTCCCTACCCCCCTGCCCCTTGCAACCCTCAGTTTGTTTTGTGAGATTAAGAGTCTCTTATGGTTTGTCTCCTCCCGATCCCATCTTGTTTATTTATTTTTTTTCTACCCCCCCAAACCCCCAACATTGCATCTCCACTTCCTCATGTCAGGAAGATCATATGATAGTTGTCTTTCTCCGATTGACTTATTTTGCTAAGCATAATACCCTCTAGTTCCATCCATGTCGTCGCAAATGGCAAAATTTCATTTCTTTTGATGGCTACATAGTATTCCATTGTGTATATATACCACCTCTTCTTTATCCATTCATCTGTTGATGGACATCTAGGTTCTTTCCATAGTTTGGCTATTGTGGACATTGCTGCTAGAAACATTCGGGTACACATGCCCCTTTGGATCACTACGTTTGTATCTTTAGGGTAAATACCCAGTAGTGCAATTGCTGGGTCGTAGGGTAGCTCTATTTTCAACTTTTTGAGGAACCTCCATGCTGTTTTCCAGAGTGGTTGCACCAGCCTGCATTCCCACCAACAGTGTAGGAGGGTTCCCCTTCCTCCGCATCCTCTCCAGCACCTGTCATTTCCTGACTTGTTCATTTTAGCCATTCTGACTGGTGTGAGGTGGTATCTCATTGTGGTTTTGATTTGTATTTCCCTGATGCCCAGTGATGTGGAGCACTTTTTCATGTGTCTGTTGGCCGTCTGGATGTCTTCTTTGCTGAAATGTCTGTTCATGTCCTCTGCCCATTTCTTGATTGGATTATTTGTTCTTTGGGTGTCGAGTTTGCTAAGCTCTTTATAGATTTTGGATACTAGCTCTTTATCTGATATGTCGTTTTTGCAAATATCTTCTCCCATTCTGTCAGTAGTCTTTTGGTTTTGTTAACTGAAACATAATACTTTTTTTGTTTTGTCATTTTAGCCACCCTAGTGGGCATATAGAGGTTGCAATGTGGGAATTTACATTTCTTTGATTATTTATAGAGTAGATGATCTTTTCATATATTAATTAGCAATTCAATTTACTCTTTCATGAATTATCTGTTCAAGTCTTTGCTCATTTTTCTATGGGGTTATCTTTTCTCTTTTATCGATTTTTTGTGTATAAACTCTGAATATGAATCCTTTGTCAGGTTTGTTTTACAAATACCTTTCTCCCACACTTTAGCTTAAATGAGACTCTGTTAATGGTTTATTTTGATGACCTGAAAGTCTTTCATTTAATGTAGTATAATTTAGTAATCTTTTGATTTATTGTTCATGCACTTTGTTTCCTATTTATGAAATATTTGCCACCTATTTTGAATTCACGAACTTCATGAATTCTTATAAGCTTCATTGGTTTTTATTTCATGTTTTGGCTGTAATTTAGTATGCAGTATGTAATTTATCTTTATTTTAGAGTAAAGAAGCTTTATTGTTTAATAGTTAATATTTTGTTTTATAATTCATCCGTAATAATTTACCTCAAACAGATATCTAGTTGATCCAGTATCATTTATCAAAAATATCACTTTTAATATTATTCTACGATAGCAAATTTGCTCTAATTCAATTATTTTGTGTGTTGTGGGATGTGTGTGTGTGTGTGTGTGTATTGGACTTTGTATTCTGATCTTTTGGTATATATTTCCATAATTGGGTACTGTCAATTATTGTAGCTCTGTAGAATCTCTTGACAATAGGTATTGTGTGTTCTGCAGTACTCTGCAACACCATATTTGGCTCTTCTTTGCCAAAGACTCCTACATATTTCAATGTTCAGTGTTTTGTAAGTTACATAACTTTTTAAATTTATTTTTTAAATTGTGTGTTTCTATTAATAGAAATATTATAGCTTTTATATATTGCCTTTATATCCAGTCCTTGATAATTTTACTTATTGATTGCAAGTTTATTTCTGTATAGTTTTTGTAATTTTTATACCCCCAATTATGACATCTGTGAGTAACACTTTTCTAAACATTTTTACTTCCAGTATTTTTTCTTTTTCATATGTTATGTATGCAGCAAACATTCCCTTACAGTGATGATTAAAAATGGGGATGATGGACAGGCTTGTCTTTATTTAATTTTTAAAGGGAAAATTTTCAGTATCTGCATATGGGAAGTCTTACTTATTCTTTTCAGGTGTTTATGCCTTTATTTATTTTTCTTGCTTTATTGCATTATCTAGGACCTCCACCACTTAATAGTATTGAAGGAGGCATTCATGCTTTTTTTTGTTTGATTTTACCTAGAAATTACTTAGTCATTCATTACTAAGTATGTTATTTGAAAATTTATCACTGTACTTTTTTGTCATTTGAGAAAGTTCCATTGTGTTCTTGTTTTGCCAAGAGTTCCAGTGTGTGCTTTTTGTCAAGTGACTTTTATGCATCTATTTATATGATTATTTGATATTCCTCTTTATGACTATAGTAGTATAGATTTATTTTTGATTCTTTGCTTTCCTTGAATAAACTCCTCTCCATATAGCTCCCTAGTTTTCAGTGAGCCACCCCAAACATTCCAGACTCATCATCTCCCTTGAATTCTGATTTCTTCTTCTATAATTCTTAAGAGCCACCATGTTTCATTCCAGCTTACTTTGCTATAGTTGGAAAATGGAGCTCAAGTAAAGAATCATTGCAATCATGGGACTCAATAAGTATCCTTTTTCTCAAAGATTAAGTTTATATGCCTTGTGTTGTCAAAGAATTTCAAACAGCCCTCATATATTTTGTCCAGTTTACAATTGTTTACAACAGAAAACCCTGTCTTTTATGCCAGTTATCCTACCATATCACATAGCAGAGATTCATTTTTTTAAAAATTTTATTTATCAGAGATAGAATGCGTGCACACACACAAGCAGGCAGAGTGGCAGGCAGAGGCAGAGAGAGAAGCAGGCTCCCCGCCGAGCAAGGAGCCCGATGCGGGACTCAATCCCAGAACCCTGGGATCACAACCTGAGCCGAAGGCAGCAGCTTAACCGACTGAGCCACCCAGGCATCCCCAGAAATTCATTTTTAAGTACTGAAAGATATTCTTCGTTGGTTCAGACTTGTAGATTGGACATTATGATATTAGCACTTTAAGAATATAATTATGACTTATTCCTGTCTCAGTGACAGATCTTGTTACTTAATGAGGGTGATATCTCTCTTTTTCTCTGTTTTCAGTGTATCTTATTTGCCTTGGTATTTATCAGTTTAACAACATAATGCTTAGGTGTGGTTTTATTTGTAATTTTTGTGCATGGAATTTCTAATATTCCTTAAATATGTGTCTTTATTTCCTTCATTAGTTTTAGAAAATTCTCAGCCACTGTTTCTTAAATATTGTATTTTTTTTTTCTTTTCAGTGTTCCAATTATAATGTGTTAAACTTTTGATGTATCTTATAAGGGTCTGCAACCCGTGTGCTTTTGTTGATATTTTGACTTAACCTGTCTCCCACTTTAACAATCTTCTATTTTATCTATCTACAGATATGTACACCTATTGAAGTTTTATTTTAATAATTGTATCTTTATTTTTAATTTTTCTTTTCACTGTTATTTATAGACTATAGTTCTTTTCAGGAATTCTATATCTTCATTGATTTGTTGAATATTTTAAAGGTAGTTATTTTAAATTCTGTGTCAAATAACTCTTATATAGGAATGCTTATGGTTTTCTTCAAGTTATTTTTTTCATTTTTATTGGTTTTTAGCCAGTTGATCCTGCATCTTGGTATTCTTGATAATTGTTATTTGAATGCTATAATTATGTATGGGAAATTGTGTAACCTTCAGATGATGTCTCTTCCTCCATAGTAGATTTTATTTTCTTCTGATTAGCAGCTTGAGAGACAGCACATCAAGTTTATTTATTTAGGAACTGAGGTGATAATGTTGAATTTCAGACTTTTGATTGGACTTATTTCTAGTTTTCTTTATTTTTAAAACTTGACACTTCACACTTATAAAATGAAATTTGGGGGTATTTCAGGGACCATCCGCCACAAAGGACATTTTGGTTTTTATCCCTCTGCTCTATTACACTGCCTAAAGCTCTGCTTATTTTTTTATCTTCTTGGGAATCATTTTCTTTTTGTTTTCTCTTGTTCCTGTGTAGTATAGGATGCAGTAAAGCTTTGAAAACAAAAGTTACAAAGAATTGTTTCTATCATCTTTCTAATGACCTTTTCTCTATGTTCTTGACCACACAAGTCCTGACTAATCTATCAGCAATGATCCTTAATAGTGTGTTTTCTCTATACATTGCTGTTTCCAAAAGGCTTTGTCTTCTGTGTTCTCTTTCCCCTCTGTGCCTTATGCTGTACCTTGGAAAATCTCTGAATTAAGTCTTTCCTAGACTTAATCTGTTACCCTTTCTTCAGGGTCCTTCTAATCAAGCTTTTATAAAGCTATTCTTAACTGAAGGGTTACCTTATACAAAACTACTCTGCTGTACTCAAGAACATCAATCTTGTTATCCTTTCTTTTAAATGCAATTTGCTCTTATTAGCGTTCCTGAAAGAAATAATATATTGTTCATTTTTTATTGGATTGGTATGATGATTTAGGCCAGAACCTTGAACCTCTGAATCTTTATTCAGCTGCTTCCTATTTTGGGACTTGGAAGGTGATATGTTCAGAAAAAAGCTATTTCTAAACCTGTAAAAACTCTGGCCTCCATAAGATTCAAGGAATGCTTGAAAATCTTACATAAACTGCTTTTTCCCTATTCCTCATACTGACTATCCCCTGACTTTCTCAGCAGAGAAAGGTCCACCCAGGATAAAGGTACATCTGCTTTTTAAAACAGCTGCAAGTAATTTAGATGGACTATTCATAGAAGTAAGGGTTTTAATAAAGGGAAAACAGTAAGAGCACACGTGATTTATTTTAGGATTTTAAACCCATTAAGCTTCTCCTATGTAAGACCTTCTCCAATGGATTAAACTCAAAGGGTCTTGAATCTTGTGCCTATCAAAATTCCTCTTCTCCTTTCTCTCTTAACCTTTTCTTCCTTATATTATAATTGGATAAATTTTATTAAGAGTTCAAATACATGTGGCTATTTAAATATAATTCAGAATAACATTCCTGCTTTTTGGTAAAGCAAATGTGAGATTGTGGATAAGGACCCATCCACACTTATAGGAAATGGAACAGTTACACAGAAGATGCAACAATAAGATCCATGCCTGTGATTAAGTGAAATAATTCATTGTACTGGTGATAAATTCAGTGTTCTAGCTTCATGCTGAGAAATTGAGTAGGGCCTAGATGAGGAAGTAAATTTTCTCACTGGGGAAGGCTTCCTACTTCTCAAGTCATAGGCGTGAGTCAGCCTTGAAAATATTTCTTGAGATCCATACAGTGTCTTCGTATTTCTCTGTACTCAGTTCCCTCTCCTCTCAGCCCATCTGCAGATCTCTCCACTCTCCCCAACTCAGAGCACACACTCAGATCCTCCCCCAGCTGAATAATGATGTTATTAAGCACAAAGAACTGTTTTATATTAGAACTGGAAGAGAGCTTATATGTCATATTGGCCGGGGATGAAAGCTAGGTTTTATCTCTCACACCGACTCCAATCAATCATGAGTCCAGAAGGTTGTAATTCTATGTGCAGTCAGTAGAAAAGAGTGGGTAATGATTGATAACAAGAATATAGACCAAAGGATTAGCATTATATTTGCTACAGATTTAGTATCACTGGGATTTAACCCCACAACCCTTTCGTTTTTCAAAAAAATAAAATGGAATCCAAAGGGTCAAATCATTTTCCCATGTAGGGGCCTGAGTGGCTCAGT
>RCUC01163731.1:0-32558 GCA_003697995.1 Taxidea taxus jeffersonii | reverse complement strand
CCCCCCCAAAACCTAAAAATCTCAAATTTTTACTGTGAGTGCTCTTCTTCTTTTTAGAAACCAGAAAAGAACCAGAAAAGTTCTTCCTTTTAGAAACCAGAAAAGTTTCACTTCAGGGGCAAAGAACTAAGGGACAAAGGCAGTTTGTGGGTCCGTCAGGGGTAGCTGCTGAAAACATCCTCCCAGAAATATGCAGAAATGTGGGGGCTGGCTTTGAATGTTAATAGACTGTGCAATTGAAGAGTTTGTTTTTCATGACTTTGAAGGATAGGCTTATCTGTCATCTCATCCTTGGACTACACATTTTTAACTGTTCTTTGTATTCTTTTAAAATTATTTTTGAATACGTTGCAGTTACAAGTTTGACAATACAAAGGTCCCATAAAGTAGGTCTCCTTCCCACCTTTGTCTCTTATCCAGAAGCAACCATTATCATCTCTTTCTTGCTTATCTTTCTAGAGATATTCCTTTTGTATTAAGAAAATACATGGCTCTTCTTTAAAAATGACCTTAGAAATTATATAGCACACAGTATAAGCTCCTGGGCATCTTGCTCTCTCTCTCTTCTTTTTTTTTTTTTTTGGTAAAGATTTTATTTATTTGACAGAGAGTGAGAGAGGGAATATAAGCAGGGGAAGCGGGAGAGGGAGAAGCAGACTTTCCGCTGAGCCAAGAGTATGATGTGGGGCTCCATCCCAGGAGTCTGGGATCATGACCTGTTCAGAAGGCAGTTGCTTAATGCCTGAGCCACCCAGGCACCACACTCTTCTTTCTTTCTCTCTTTTTTTTTTAAAGATTTTATTTATTTATTTGTCAGAGAGAGAGAGAGAGAGAGAGAGAGAGGGAGCACAGGCAGACAGAGTGGCAGGCAGAGGCAGAGGGAGAAGCAGGCTCCCTGCCGAGGAAGGAGCCCGATGTGGGACTCGATCCCAGGACGCTGGGATCATGACTTGAGCCGAAGGCAGCTGCTTAACCAACTGAGCCACCCAGGCGTCCCCACACTCTTCTTTCTTAAAAGACCCTGAATATCTTTCTATACCAGTACAAAAATGCTCCTTTTTAAACAGTGGTCTAGTTTTCTACATTCGAATGGACCATAATTTATTTAAAGAGTTACCCACTGGTCATCCTTTAAGTTGTTTCCAGACTCCTCCTACTATTGAAAAAGCCTCAGTGGAAACCTCCTCCACACATCATTTGGCACATGTGAGAATTGAAATGGTTCTTCTTGGCAAAAGAATTTAAAGCTCCCTTATCATGACAAAAGGCAGGCCACGGAGGAGGCAGGTGCCAAGGAGAACACAGAGGGAGGCTCAGAAAGCTCAGCTTAGAATCTCAGACAGCTGCAACAGCATCATCACAGCTGGCATGTTGCAGGGCAGGTGGAGGATAGCAAAGCATTGTAGAGAAATGAACCGATAAAGACGTAACGACTAGAGATCTGTGTTTTAGAAGAAGACATTCTAGACCATGTAAGACCTCACGGGGCAAAGCAATGTGGATGACACAGAAGACAAACTAAATCAACAAGAAGCAACCCTTTGCTTTCCTTAGACAAGGGTGAACAATGGGTCTTTGGGAGAAACCGAAGGCGAGGAACAGAAACTGCATTTGTGTCTAGCATTTACAATCACGTATGGATATACGTGTCAGAAGATATATGTGTTACAAGATTTGTAACAAATCTTTTAGATGCTTTATAAAATCCGGAGTTCTTTCACTTCTCTCTTTTTAAAAAGATTTTATTTGAGAGAGAGAGAGAGCATGAGTTGGGGGGTGAGCCAAGAAAGGGTCCCTGCTGAGCAGGGAGCCCGACGCACCCTCAGGTCCCTTGATGTTGTTACAGACCTACTTGGTCTAAGGGCCTATTTAGCCAAAACAGCTCTGATTCAGTTGAACAGCTCCAATTCGGTTGAACATGTTGTTCATGCAGTAAAAAATGACCCTGCCAACACCCCCCACCCCCGGGACTTACTTAAAAGCAAGTCTGGGAAATCAGTCCCAGGTAACAAAGCCCAAATACAAAGGCGGGTCAGGCCAGGTAGAGACATCCAATCAGTGGGGCGCGCATACTGTCTCCCTAGCTACCAAGGAGTGTGGGCCCCGCCTTTTGGGCACCAATTCTGACCAAGGTGATAGGCTAGTTCAAATAGCTACTATGGGGTGAATTGTAATTCAATTGGCCACCCATGTGTGACCTAGCATGACTGTGCAGCTTTTTCTGTGTGTTACAATCTCATTGGCCACCTGTGTGTGGCCAGGCTCAACCACATGGCCTTTGCTCTATAAAAGTTAGTCTGTAAGGCAGGGAGGGGTCACCTCTTTGTAAGAGACGGCCCTGGCCGGTCAGTTTGATTCTCGATGCTTGGCGAGAAATAAAGCTTTGCTTGACCTTTACTTTCTATCATTCTCATTCCTTTGATTATGGACCCAACACTTGGAGTGCATGGACTCTCCCTTACTATTAATCAAAACTCCAGGCCCAGAATGAAACAAACCCAAAGCTAATGATGAAAACAAAAATTAACATGTCTTGAGGGCTCATCACCTGCTGAGAACTACAAAGGGCTCCGTATTGATGATCTTGTGTTATCGTCATAAAACTCTAAGATAAGATTATTCAGATTCTATAAATGAGGAAACCAAGGGT
This sequence comes from Taxidea taxus jeffersonii, assembly GCA_003697995.1. Taxonomy (NCBI): domain Eukaryota; kingdom Metazoa; phylum Chordata; class Mammalia; order Carnivora; family Mustelidae; genus Taxidea; species Taxidea taxus. The sequence continues at coordinate 29,908 of RCUC01163731.1, read as the reverse complement.
AAGAAATTTGCACAAGTTCGCAAGACTAATGCATGATGGAATCAAGATCTGAACTTGGGCACCTTGAGTCAGAAACTCTTAAACACTGATGTTTAATGATGTGCAAATAACATTTTAGCCAAACTAAAGTACCTAAGTTCATTGCTGATAGCTAGCCCCAATCTATCCATCTCTTTCTGTTAGCTCCATCCTTAACTCCAAGCTGCCTCAGAGACCTGGTGTGTCAGTCAAGTGGCTGGGAAACCAACCACTCACTAACTCACCTTTAGTAAATAATCATTCATTCACCATAAGTGCAGAAAAACAGCCCTTAGAAACAGTGTCTCCTAATGAAGCTTATTTCTGTGTGTGCTACAAGTTAAACATTCCTTTTTAAAAGATTATTATTAGTAGCATTATGGTCTAATGTATGCCCAAAGTGTTGCAACAAAGAGTATTTGTTTTGAAGATTTAAAGGAATAGAAAAACTTAAGGCTCATAGTAAAGGAGAAAATACGTCAGCCTTAGACGTGTCACAGTGTACGATGGTGGTTTGTGACCAGCAATCACTTTTTAAATAAATGAATAATTAGAAGAAAAATACCAGGCTATCAGAAGTCATAAAAAGAGCATTCTGGGTGAGCCAAACAATGTTTCAAGCAATCATACATAGAAGGCACAGCATAATCTTCGAAATAGGACCAACAACAGTCCTTTCCCAGATCCCAGAGAAATGGCAATTATGAAAGTCGTTAAGAAAAAAATAGAATAGTTTCCAGATCCAATTGCTGCTGGAAGTAATTTACAGTCAGTATGGTCACAGATGGCCTCATAGCATGGCGTTCTCTCCTTGCTCTTGTTCATATTAAAATATTCTCCTTTCTCGCTATTGCCTAAAATTTACTTCCAGATATGAATATTTACTTTAACCACCCCTTAAGTACTTAAAACTTGGAATACAGAACTAAAGAAGACTTGGACCATAAGAATATTGTTCTCTTTCTTTCTTTCTTTCTTTCTTTTTTTTTTAAAGATTTTATTTATTTTATTTGACAGATAGAGATCACAAGTAGGCAGAGAGGCAGGCAGAGAGAGAGGAGGAAGCAGGCTCCCCAAGGAGCAGAGAGCCCGATGTGGGGCTCAATCCCAGGACCCTGGGATCATGACCTGAGCTGAAGGCAGAGGCTTTAACCCACTGAGCCACCCAGGCACCCCTATTGTTCTCTTTCTAAGGTAGGTGAATTTCTCCAGGGAAAATTTGCTTATTTTTTCATTGAGACCCGTTGCTACGTGTTAGTGCAGTGACCGAGTTCATGGCATCCTTTTGCCTTGTTCTGGGGAATTAGGGCAGTCCTATTCCCTCTTGAGGTGACAGGCAATTTCTTCTAGGTCCTGTGAGCTTGCTGGAATCTGATGGTTGTGTTTCCTTTAAGGCTCTCTTGAGATACCTCGTCCATTTTGAGAGAAAGCCTGAATCAGAGAAGGGTGCGTGAGGAACATGTGAAGCTCCAACAAATTCACTCCAGTCACCAAGGTCTGCAAAACAATCTCACAAGGACAATTTTGCTTTTAACATACATGAGGAATGAATTCTATCTTTCATCTTTCCTTCCCAGCTAGGTTTTTTTTCCTTTTATAACGTAAGGACATATTTAATGTATACCAGTGGACGAGTTTAGACATAGGCAGACACCTATGATCTCATCACTGCAATCAAGGTAATAAACATAGCCATCCCCTCTAAACTTTTCTGCGTATCCCTTTTGTATGTGTGTGCATACTAAGAACTTTTTACGTGAGATCTGCCATATTAACACGTGTGTAAGGATGGTCAACTATAGACACTGGTATTGTATAGCAGATCTCCAGAGCTCATTCATCATGGGAGGGGCGCTGTAACTTTATACCCATTGAACAGCAACTCTTCCTTTTCTCCTCCCCTTGACAGCTGAATTCCTTGCAAGGCCATTCTATTATTATCTCTTCTTCCTCATCTCTTATTCACTCTTCCACCCCTAACAATTTCAGCTCCACCCCACCACTCTGCTGAAATTGCTCTCTTCAGGTGTCATTCACCTTCTAGTTGTCCAATAAAATACATACAACTGGACTCTGGCAAGACATTGGCCATAAATGCTATTGGGAACTTTCTTCTTAAAATTCTCTTCTCTTCTCTTCCATTGGGGTCTGTGACATGACTGCTCCTTCCATAGGGACCCTACTCTTTAAATGATGATATTTCCTAAGGTTTCTCTTGCATTCTGTCTCCTTCCCTCCCCCCACCCCCAACAAGTATCACAAGGTTTATTGATAGATACAAGTATATAAAGTCAGGGCATAAACATGACTTAAGTAGACTTCATTTCAATATGAAAATCAGAGGGGCCAATTCTAATTCTTCATACCATGTGCTTCATACCCACAAAACCACTTCAAAGGCATTAAACGATCTCTCCAGACTGATCAATTTTGTGCAAGTAAATGATGTTTCTTTTAAAAAGATTTGTGCAGGGACGCCTGGGTGGCTCAGTTGGTTAAGCAGCTGCCTTCGGCTCAAGTCATGATCCCAGCGTCCTGGGATCGAGTCCCACATCGGGCTCCTTGCTCGGCAGGGAGCCTGCTTCTCCCTCTGCCTCTGCTTGCCTCTCTGTCTGCCTGTGCTTGCTCTCTCTCTAACAAATAAAATAATAATAATAATAATAAATAAAAAAAAGATTTGTGCACTTGCCCAGGCTCAAGGATATTAAAAGCTAGCACACAAAGCCCATTACTAGAGGTAGAAACACACAGGAATATACTATTATAACCCCAACCATCAATAAGAGTCAAGAATATTTCAGTCACAACCAAATGGATAATCAAATATTGCAACAACTCAAGAATTACTGAACCAAGTGCTTTTCTAGAGTATTCGGTGTTGCCATTCAGTCTTCTAACTCAAAAACCTAGGATAACTGGGGGCAAAGAAGGTTCTTGAAATAGACTGCCTCTGCTTGAGAACTTATGATGTGATTATTACAGGCTACTAATATGCTACGTAAACATTAAATCTACTCCTAAAATATTCGTTGGGAGACTATGATTAAGACATTACACTACAGGGGGTGCTTGGGTGGCTCAGTGGATTAAGCCTCTGCCTTTAGCTCTGGTCCTGGGATCAAGCCTCGCATGGGGCTCTCTGCTCGGCAGGAAGCTGGCTTCCCTTCCTCTCTCTCTGCCTGCCTTTCTGCCTATTTGTGATCTCTGTCAAATAAATAAATAAAATCTTAAAAAAAAAAATCTTAAAAAAAGAAAAAGACACTGCACTACAAAACAAAAAACAAAAACCCAAAACCCTTATGCAGAAGGAAGTCATAACCACTGTGTTTCTGCTTTAAATATTATGAAAATCATCCTGCATTCATTATTATTATTATTAATGCCTGCATTATTATTAATGCCTGCATAGTCAAGGATATTGCCTGTTTCTGTTATTCCTAGATGCCAAATTTCTCCTGAGTCTAAGTCCTTGATTTTCAACTACCCATTAGGCATCCCCACCTGATGTCCCACAGGCACCTCCCACACAACAAGTCCTTCATGACCTTGATGTTTTTCTTTCATATTGTGTCTCTGGGTGTGTCCTTCCATACTGGAGACTACAACCACCTCTGCTCTTATCCTTCCCACTTTCAGTATCTCTACATCGATTGATTCTATCCTCCTATTCTCTCTGTCTGTCTGTCTGTCGCATCCTCTCCACTTGCACGAACTTTGCCGACTTTGGTTCTCACCTGATGACATCAACCTATTTGTTCACTTTCTTTTTCTAAGCACTTAGACCAGAGTAGGAGCTCAGAATTCATTGTTGGTAAGATGAATTCATTGGAGCAATTCCTCTCTCCACCTCTGCCGCTCAGTGACTCCCCACAATAGCAGCTCTGGGGATCTTTGTAAGCCACAGGAACCTGTAGTCAGGCCACATTGCCCCACCTCCCATGTCAAATGCTTCCACCACCTCTGTAATTAGTTGTCACCTTCTCAGCATGGCCTATAGAGCGCTCCTTGCCCTTCACCTCATGTCTAGCCTCATCTCCCACTGTGCCCTGAGGCACCCTCCCTGCAGCCCTAGGAGACCTCAGACAGCACCAGAGCTTACTAAGGACCTCCCCCCTCTTTTTAGCAAGGTGTGATAAGCATAGGATAAAGTGCAGACTTCAACTGCGCAGACGGATGGATTCTGGAAAATGTGTACATCTGTAACCACCATCATAATCAATACATGGCACATCTCCATCACCCCAGTAAGTTCCCAGTGTCCTCACCAGTTATTGCCTTCTGGTTAATCACTGCTCTGATTTCTCTCTCCATGTACTAGTTTTTTTTTTCTTCCATATATTAGTTTTGCCTGTGTCTGGCTTCTTTTGTTCACCATAGTATCTGAGATTCATCTGTGTCATCATGTATACCAGAAGTTCATTTCTTTTTAATTATGGAATAGAATTCCACTATTTAAATATACTCCAATTTCTTTATGTACTGGCAGACATTTCAGTTGTTCTCAGTTTGGGATTATTATATATCAGACCAAAATGTACATTTTCATACAACATTTTTGTGGACAGAGATTTTTTTTTTTTTTTTTGCCTAAATATCTAGGAGAAAGATTAGTTTGGTTAGCTTCGTGAGAGACTGCCTAATGGTCTTCCAACCACGCATCTCTGTGCTTGCTAATGTTAGGTGTTAACATTTTTATTTTGGTCATTCTCGTGTATGTTCAACGGTGTTCCATTGTGACTCTATGTTGCATTTTCTTCTGCACTAAGGATGCTGAGGACCTTTCCAATATGATTGTTGGCATTTGTATATCCTCTTTTGTGATATATCCCATTCAAGTTTTTATCTGCTTAACAAAGTTGAGTTGTTCATTTTTTTATTACTCATTTGCCAGATATGTAACTTCCAATCTCCTTTTTCACTTTCTTAATGTCTTTTGAAGAGCAGAAAATTGTAAGTTCTCATCTTTCTTTTTCTATTCCATTTTAATTTGTCTGTGCAGGATTCCTTACCCAGGAGGAAATACCCTCCTTACCCCATCTTGAGAGTCCTTTGACATCACAGGATATGGAAATCACCGATTTTCTTCTTCCTTTTCCCCCATAACCTTGGGGCCCACTTGAGAGCAGGAACTGTGTTTTATGGAGTTCTTTATACCTAAATGGGATACCTAGCAAGTAGCAGGTGCTCAAGGACAATTTTTTACCCAAATACACAAATGAATGTGTTGAAAATCAGAAGAGTTGGTTCAATTTCATCAGTTAATTTTTTTGCATGTCATTTTCGGAAAACTCCCCACTTACCTCAGAAGCGTGTCCAAGCAAAAAAATCTTTATGAGGTCATGGAAATGTAGGGGTTCTGCCTCTTCAGTGTACATCAGTAAGCCGCCTGTGAATAGACACATTTCACAGACTTTATTATTGATGCTGCTGTTATTATTATGAATCCTGATTTTTATTTGAAAGAAAGTACATGTAATTTCTTTTGGTAATTCTTTTTTTTTTTATTTTTTTTTTAAAGATTTTATTTATTTATTTATTTTGACAGAGAGAGAGCAAGCAAGCACAGGCAGACAGAGTGGCAGGCAGAGGCAGAGGAAGAAGCAGGCTCCCTGCTGAGCAAGGAGCCCGATGTGGGACTCGATCCCAGGACGCTGGGATCATGACCTGAGCCGAAGGCAGCCGCCCAACCAACTGAGCCACCCAGGCGTCCCTCTTTTGGTAATTCTTAATAATTTAGATGCTTCTTATGAAATCCTGGAACATCTCGAACCAAAACCACAAATGACTAGTCAGGATTCCAGATACAAGGGTTTACCATTTGACTGCATCCTGTTGGAGTGATCAGCTTTTTATTCTACAGAGGTTCACTAATGTCTAAAATCATATGGGTCACATAAAAATGACAATGTCATCATTATATCTGTCCAAGAAATAACGTTAGTGAATTCCATAGAGAACTCCCACTCGATAATGGGAGTTAAGAAGTCTTAATACTATTCTGACAGGAAGGTGCAGTTAAAAACATTTGAAAAGCACCAGCAGTAATGAAAATGATGGGCTCATTGAGGAAGCAAAGTGTAATCTCCTCTCAGCAGGAAATCACAGAGTGGAGAAGCCCCTACTCCGAGGACAATGAGACACAATCAAAGGACATTCAGCCCATTATGAATTAAGCATCTGAGAGCAGGATGACTTTTTCCATAGCAACAAAGCCTTCGAAAGTCCAGAATTTTATTGGCCAGATTCTTGTATTGTTCTTCCAGGCTTGCATGAATCCTCACGCTGGATGATTAAAAGTACCAGAAGCAAGTGTAACATTCAGATATTCAAGCTCAGCTGATAAATATGTATAGAAAGAATAGAAAATGTATTTACACCTATAAATAACCAGAACGCTCAATTCCCCAATTTGAAAAGTACGCAATTTAGAAACTAATTGAAACGGAAGTTTTAAGGATTTGATTTAATAACTCAGTGTTGCCTAATAAAATAATATATCCATTACCCAGAATGCAATCTTTGCTCCTCAAAGTGTTGGTTCTGCTATGGGGTGATGGAAAGGTCCAAATCCTTCTCTTTAGTCAAAGCTTTACGCTGGGAGCAGACATGTGAGAGAATCTTTCTCCAATGGCCAAGAACCCTAAAAGACAGTGGTGTGAAACTGTCCCCAGCCCAGAATTACTAAAGAAACACAGCACCGTGTTGAAGGTGGGGTGGCCACAAGTCACAGGTGGCTTGTCATGACATTGGCATCACCCCAGACACCGTTGGCCCAGACACCTCCCCAACCATGATCTGGCTCTCATTATCCTAAACCATGTCCGACTATTGTCCAGTTTCTCAAAGTCAATCCAAAATAGAGTTGAAACTCTCTTATAAGAATTCGGTCATGATTTAAATGTAGTTAGAATTCTAGTTGCAAAGAATTTAAGTTGAAAGCAGGTACTCTTACTTACCTTTAATACCTTGTGTGCCTAGAACAAAGCCTGGTTGGGTGATTAGAGAGAGAATTAATGGGAGGACTTAGGAGGCAAAGGAAAATTTATAGGACTGTTGGAGTTGAAATACTATATTTAGAAAATTAAAGAAGCAAACCCAGCAACCGAATTAATACTCCACGACTCATTTAACTATTGATCAAAGAGAATTTATTCACAGAGTTTTTCAAATACAAACCAAATAGCACTTAAAAATTTTTTTATACAAAATGAATATTGAAATAAATGTGGTACAGCACAGTACAATAATGAACAAAAGAAAACAAGATCTAATGAATGGAAAATGTCTCTCATTACTCTCACTCCTTCAACTGACTTCTCTCTTACTGTGGACAGGAAGTTGCCTCTTTACTTCATAAGAATGTCATAGCAGAAGCTACTCAGATAAGGAAATCTTGCATATTTTTGAATAATATTGAAATACAAAGGCTTAACTCTAATGTCTGCATAAACACTGAGCACATGTCGAGGGCATAACGAGTTTATGCAGGATATACAAAATACTGTTAGAGTGGCTTATTGATCCATTTATTAGGTTTAATGTATGCTTTATAAAGTGATTAATACTGTATTTTAAGTGCACATTAAAAAGAAAACAGAGGAGTAATGCACCACTAACCCTCCCATACAATCTGTGTGACAATGGCTATGTTTGTGCGTGAGCATATGTGTAGATGCGTATATGTCTGTATGTGCTTTCAGAAGCGACTTGACCTGCAGGGAACATCTGTGGGTTACCCTGCTTCCCAACGTAACACTGTTTCTACTAGCCCTTTTAATTTTCATAGTCCTCAACTTTAAAAAAAAATCCAAAACCCTTGTTTGCATATATAGGTTCGTTTGGCGTGTGCATGTGTTCACATTAACAATACTCTGTGGAAGAGAAACACCCAACAGCCTACCATATTTTTAGCCTTTGGTCCATCTTCTCTCTTTTCCCATTTCTTTTGCAAATCTTGTACAACCCCTTGACACTACATAATGTTGACCACTCCACTGGGTTTCGTTTCATTAGCATGGTATGGATCAGAGAACCACCATTCCACCTTTTGAAAGTAGATGCATGTTTCAGTCTCTCCAGATGCCTTTGGCCTATCTTCTCCTCTGTTTGCTCTTGGTGGCTCCATGTCAGTAGGGGTACTGCTTCTGTTTCTTGCCCGAGAAGCAAGCCAGCCATGTGCACAGCAGCATGGCAGTGGCGGCCCCTGCCACCGTGCAGTAGTAGGCCCAGCCGATCTCACACTTCCCTAGGGACACAGGAGGGGGAGAGAAAACAGGCAGAGATCAGGGTGATTTTTCAGGATACTCTGTTACTTCTCCCCATGTGTATGTTCCTGGCATACTGCAGCAAAACTGAAATTAAAAGTGTACACCAACATGAAAAGTATGGTGTACTTACTCAAATGCAATGATAACAAGTGTGGAGAGCTATCTGAAGACTGAAGAAAGCCAGAATGGTTGTGTGCATTTCAGAAGGACCTCAGGCCCACATCTCCTGCTAGTGAAGAGGACAGAAGCCTATTCTCTTCCACCAGTGCCCACTCTTCTGGCTAAAAAAAAGGAGGAATGACAGCAATCGGGGGGAGGGGGGGGATGGAAGTATTAGTTCTAACTGAAATCAGTCAAACTGGTATGCACAATGAAAAAAAATAAAAATGTAGGGACGCCTGGGTGGCTCAGTTGGTTAAGCGGCTGCCTTCAGCTCAGGTCATGATCCCAACGTCCTGGGATCGAGTCCCACATCGGGCTCCTTGCTCAGCAGTGAGCCTTCTTCTCCCTCTGCCTCTGCCTGCCACTCTGTCTGCCTGTGCTCACTCCTGCGCTCTCTCTCTGTCTGACAAATAAATTAAAAATAAATAAATAAAATAAAATAAAATAAAAATGTAGACACAGTCCTTCTGCAAAGGGGTCAGTCTGAGGAGGAGATCCATTCGAAGGATGATGCTAAAGTGAATACTGCTGTTTTTATGAAATTCCCAAGTGCCTTACACTCTACCTTTTGAATTGAAGAACAAAAATTCCCAGGTTCTTCTGGGGTCAACACTTGCCTTTAAATTAAAATGTCATAAATGAGAACATAATTAAAAGGGTTCAAATGGGCCCTGACCTGTCAGAGCTGGACTAGTATTCCTGGTAATAACAACATACCCACAATACTAAAAATATAATTAGTAAAAGAAAGCAGCAATAGTTATTTCAATTTCAGAGACAGCAGACTTCAAAGCAAGAAAAGTTATCAGGGATAAAGAAGAGCATTACACAATGATAAAGGAGTGACTTTTTCAAGAAGACATAATAGTCTATAATGTGTGTATACCTATCAACAGAGCATCAAATTACATGACACAAAAACTGACAGATTTCAAGGAGAAATAGATAAATCCATGATCATACTTGGAGACTTCAACACCTTTCTACTGGAAATTGACAGATCCAGCAGGCAGAAAGAAATCGGAAAGGACACACTTGATATCAATCAACTGAATATAACTGACATCTACAGACTACTTCCACCACCAACAGCAGAACACACGTTCTTCTCAAGGTTACATGGAAAATACAGAAAGATTTTGGGCCACAATACTCGCCTTAAAACACTGAAAAAAAATAGAAATCATAAATTTTCTACAATGGAGTTAAACCAGAAATCAGTGACAGAAAGATCACTGGAAAATACCAAAATCTGTGGAGATTAAACAACACTTCTAAATAACACAGGGCCAAAGAAGAAATCTCAAAGAAATTAAAAAATGGTTTGAATTAATGAAAACGAATAGTTTGAACTAAATTAAAATGAAAACACAACTTATCAAAATTTGTGGACTGCAAGGGAAACAGTGCTTAGAGAGAAATGAATGGCATCAAAAGCATATATGAGAGAAGAAAGATCTATAATCAATATAAGTTTCTGCCTTAGGAAACTATAAAAAGAAGAAGAAATTAAACTTAAAGTAAGCAGAAGAAAATAATTGAGTTAGAACAGAAATCATTAACATTCTATGAGATCATCACTGCCTTAACACCAAAACCAGACAAAAACACAATACGACTACAAATCATTATTTTCATGAACATGATTAAAAAAATTCTCAACAAACTATTAGCAAATTGAATCCAATGATGTATAAAAAAATTATACACACAACCAAGTGTAATTTATCCCAAATATAAACGGCTAGTCCATTATTCAAAAGTCAATTAATATACTGGGGTGCATGGGTGGCTCAGTTGGTTGAGTGCCTAACTCTTGGTTTTGACTTAGTTCATGATCTCAGGGTCATGGGATCCAGCCTCATGTCAGGAATCCACACTTGGCAGGGAGTCTGCTTGAGATTCTCTCCCTCTCCTCAGCCCCAAGGCTCTGTCTCTCTAAAATGGGTAAATTAATCTTTTTAAAAAATTCAATTAATATAGTGTATCATATCAAAAGACTAAAAGAAAAAAAATCACATGATCATATCAATAGATGCAAAAAAAAAGGATTTAACAAAAATCTAAAATCCACTCCTAATTTAAAAAAAAATTCTCAGTGAACTAGGAATAGAGGGAAACTTTCTCAACTTGTCAAAGAACATCTAAAACCATTTACAGCTAATATCATACCTAATGGTGAAAAATGTAAAGCTTTTTATTTTCAGATTAATTTTCATGAGTGCCTGTACAGGAGAATTTTGAGGGATTGCCATTTCAATGATCTTGATGAAACTATCTAGATATGGTTATCATTAAACTTCAATAGGAAAGCCCAATAATTTATTAATATCTTCAGGGTAAAAGAAATGGCAGAGGAAGACTGGTCCATTGTACTGTGTTGTGCCTTTCCCATAAGGTAAGGATATCCCCTCTCATCACTCCTTTGCAACATTTTACTGAAGGTTCTAGCTAATGTAATAAGGCAAAAAAAGAAAAAAGAAGGTATACAGATTGGGAAGAAGGAAATAAAACTGTCTTTGTAGATGGCATGATATGGAAAATGTGAAAGAATACACAAAAAACCCAAACAAACCAACCAAACAAACGAACAAACAAAACAGTCCTGGAACTAATAAGCGGTTATAACAAGGTTGCTGGATATACAAGGGTAATATACAAAAGTCAACTGCTTCCTATATACCAGCAATAAACAAGTGAAATTTGGAACTTAAAAGATAATACCATTTACACTAGCACCCCACAAAATGAAATAATTAGGTATAAATCTAATAAAATGTGTAAAATATCGATATGAGAAAATCTACAAAACTGATGAACAGAATCAAACAACTAAATAATTGGAGAAATATTCCATGTTCACAAGTAGAAAGACCTGAGAGTATCAAAATGTTGGTCCCTCCCAATTTGGTCTATAGATTTAGTGCAATTCTTTTTTTTTTTTCTTTAATTTATTTATTTGACACAGAGAGATCACAAGTAGACAGAGAGGCAGGCAGAGAAGGAGGGATAAGCAGGCTCCCCGCCTAGCAGAGAGCCAGATGTGGGGCATGATCTTAGGACCCTAAGATCATGACCTGAGCTGAAGGCAGAGGTTTAATCCACTGAGCCACCCAGGCGCCCCATAGATTTAGTGCAATCCTATTCAAAATCTCAGAAAGTTATTTTGTGGATATTGACAAACTGATTCTAAAGTTAATATGAAGAGGCAAAAAGACTCAGAATAGCCAACATAATATTGAACAAAATTCAACACAGTTAGAGGACTGACACTACTCAACTTCAAGACTTACTATAAATCTCCAGTAATCAAAACAGTGTGGTATTGGAGAAAGAACAGAAAAATGTATCAGTGGAACAGAACAGAGAGTCCAGAAATAGACCCACATAAATACAGTTAAGTGATCTTTAACAAAGGAGCAGAGACGGTAAAATGAAGCAAAGACAGTCTTTTCAATAAATGGTGCTGCAATATCTGGACATTCACATGCAAAAAAAAAATGGACATAGACTTTACAGTAAAAAAATTAATCAAAACTAGATCACAGACCTATAGGTAATACATAAAACTACAAAACTCCTCAAAGATAACATAACAGAAAACCTAGGTAACCTTGAATATGGTAATGACTCTAGATATAACTCAATCCATAAAAAGTACAATCCATGAAAGAACTAATTGAAAGGCTGAACATCATTAACATTAAAAAAAAAAAACAACAGCAACAACTACTCTGCTCTGTGAAAAGCAGTATTAAAAGAATGAGAAGAGAAGCCACAGAGAGGGAGAAAATATTTGCAAAAGATCTATCTGATTAAGGAATCTTATCCAAAATATACAAAACACACTTGAAATTCAACAGTAAGAAAAAACCAACCTGATTTTAAAAAACGGGCCAAAGATCCTAACAGACACTTTACCAAGGAAGATACACAGATGACAGATAAGCATATGAAAGAAAAGATACTCCATATTATATGTCATAAGGGAATGGTAAATTAAAATGAGATACCGCTTTATACTTATTAGAATGACCAAAATCTGGACCAGAGACACCACCAAGTGCTGGTGAGTCTGTGGAACCAGAGGAACTCTTACAATTGGTGGAGAGGATGCAAATCAAGCAACCACTCTAGGAGACAGTTTGGTGGTTTCTGATAAAAGCACACATATTCTTACTTTATAATCCAGCAATCACACTTCTTGGTATTTACATAAAGGAGTCAAAAAGTTACATCCACACAAAAATGTACACATGGATGTTTTTAGCAGCTTTCTCCATAACTGCCAAGACTTTAAAGCAACCAAGATGCCCTTCAGAGCCAGGACTCAAACTTGGGTTCCATGTTCAAGAATAAGAAGTCATTCAACCAGAACATCGTATTTGAATTAATAAAATAGGTTTCTGCATTCATTCGTCCTCCCCTTCCCAAATTTTTTATAGCATTCAAATTATTCTTTCTGTGTGCGCAGAAGGAAGGCCTCTATATCTTTCAGTGAACATGGTCTTTTCTGCTCTAATTGTAATCCTTCTTTTAGCCAGTCTTAACAATCTTATCAGAAAATGCTTTAACAATTTTCCCCTCTTTTCTTTTATCATTTATACATTACATTAGATACACCTAGATATTTAAATTTCAGTCATTGAACACATAAGCCATAGATTGCAAAGCTATACCTTTTTTTTTGGTAAGAAGTCAGTCGTTTTCTCTTGTTCATTAATAACTTTTCTCTTGGGACGCCTGGGTGGCTCAGTGGGTTGAGCGGCTGCCTCCGGCTCAGGTCATGATCCCGGCATCCTGGGATCGAGTCCCACATCAGGTTCCTTGCTCGGCAGGGAGCCTGCTTCTCCCTCTGCCTCTGCCTGCCACTCTGTCTGCCTGTGCTCACTCTCTCTCTTTAACAAATAAATAAATTAAATCTTTAAAAAAAATAAATAACTTCTCTCTTGAAAAATACAAAGACTGTTAAGTGTAGCATGCGATGTGACTTCATATCCTCGCCCCATTTCCAGATAAGGAGGTGAGGTCAGGCAAAGCTAAGTGAGTCATCGGCTTGGGGTCACCATAAAACAACAGCAGCAAGATTAAAACAGGGGCCTCCACAGCTCAAGAGTACACACTGCCTGGGGCCACAGACAATAGGCCATGTGCAGTCTTGACCCTGGGTGTCATCCTTGATTTCTCCCTTTCCATATCGAATATTAATAACCATTTAAACACAGCAAACCTGCATGGACTACTTGCTCTGAATTGTTAGAAGAGCTTTACATGGAGTAAATACTAATGCATTGAATCCTCAGAGGCACATGATGTGATAGGCACATTCAGATGGGAAAACTAAAGCCAAGAAAAATGCAATAACCTGCCCAAAGACTCGCACTTAGTCAGTGGCAAGTCCTTTGCCTCTCTCCAAAATGTATCCTCTGCACTACCACTCCTCAAGTGCCCGCCTGCACCCTCGTGCGGTCTTACCTGTCATCACTGCTCTCCTGTCCCTGCTTCTGCTATGGTATGACCAACAGCAAAGCAGGCAGCTATCATTGTAAAAATAAATGGTGTTAAGACCATGCCTCACTTAAAATTTCCTAATGGATTATCAAACATCCGATCTCCTTCCAATGGCCTATCAGGACTTGAGTGAGCTGTTATCTGCCTACTTTTCAAAAACTCAGGGCCAACTTCCTCTTGTCTCCTTTCTTGACAGGCTGGGCTGCCCTTCTGGACCTCATGACGCTTGTTGGGGGTTGGTGCTTCATGCCCATTATTCCTTCTACTCAGAAAGCTCTACTCTAGGTCATTAGGCAGCTGGCTCCTTCTGAATGGCGGCTGCGTAAAGATTCATCAAAGTCACAATACTCCTCTACCTCGCTTTATTGCCTTCATAGCAAGTACTTACCATGGTGTGTGACTACCGTGTGTGTGTATGTGTGTGTGCATGCGTGCACATGGGTGTGTGTGTGTTTAATTTCAGTCTCTCCCACTACAATGAACTCTTCAGTTAGGGGAGATGTTTGTGTATTTTGTTCCCTACTCTACCCCTACAACAGTGCCTGGCCCATAGTAGGAACTCACTAAATGAATGTTGAATGAAAGGCAAAGTAAGAGAAAAACAGAAAGAAAGGGAGCAAAGTAGGCAAACAGCCAGTCCCTGAAAAACAGAGTAAATCTGGAATTTTATTATAAGAATAACTCTTATTTAGTTATTATAAAAATAGCCGTAGTCCTGTTTTGGCATGGAACTTTTGGAGAGAAGTTGCCAAACTAATTTTATAGCATTTACAGCGTCACACAGAGTATGTTAAATTGAACAGGTTAATAGATTCTAAAAGATCACATCTCCACCTCGGGGTGGGTTTCACGGGCACAGTGACCTCCATCAATACTCATAGATGTGCTGGGTATTTTTCAAGGGTAACAGAGTCCCCCTCAGGGACCAAATTTTCTGATAACCATCTGCAAATGTGCCTGGGGAATACTCTCCACTTTTAAGTCTTAGGAATAATCTCCATTTTGAATTATTCTTTAGCTGGATTAAATAAATCTAGGAGGGAGAATTAATGGGTAACTGAGAGATGGCAAATAATTTAGAACCTTTCAAGAAGTCAGCAAAATTTGTGGGCAGTCCATTCAGCCTCGGGCTCATAACATGGAACACAATCAATCATTCATTAATAACAGGGTATTGACCTACACACAGTTCCATGACCTAACAGGAAAAGCCGAGGACATAATTCTTTATTAATTATTGGACACTTATTCAAGAAAAAGTACCTGTTAGGGGCAGTTGTTTGAAAATAGTCCATGTGACAGGAGCCATGTATATTACATAAAGATGAAAAAGAAGATACTGGGTGCCTGGGTGGCTCAGTTGTTAAGTGTCTGCCTTTGGGATCAAGCCCTGGGTCAGGCTCCCTGCTTGGCAGGAAGCCTGTTTCTGCCTCTCCCACTCCCCCTGCTTGTGTTCCCTCTTCCACTGTCTCTCTCTGGTAAATAAATGAATAAAATTTTTTTAAAAAGGAAAAGAAAAAGAAGATACTAAAGAATTGAGTCTCAGGAGAAAGAGCGTAATTTATTTTTTTCTCCAAGGAAGTCAAAGGAATATAGGGACTCTTTAACTGGCAAGGCTGTTAGCATGTGGTATAGATATTCTACCTAATTCCTTTATACCCTTTAGTTGGTCCTGAGTTCTCACCCTTAGCTTCTGATCGTGCTCTGCTCCTAACAGCTACCCTTGAGACCCTCTTCAGAGGACCCATGAGTGTGGAGCCTCCTTGCCCCAACTCTTAGAGAGCTTAAGTGCCCCCTGGTGTTAGCCAATGACTAACTGGTGCAGGAGTAGGAAAGCCGGTGTTCTCACCTCCAGGTGAGACAAACTCTGCGGTGGAATGAATGTTCCAGAGTCCCAGTGAGTTCAGGCTGAGCTGGGACCTCACCGCAAATTGCACCCTTCCCTGGCATTTACCCCTTCGCTACCTAACTTCCCATTTCCTTACTAGTTTCTTGAACATGAATCTTCGTCTCAGCATCTGCCCTGGGAAACTTGATTTAAGACAAGAGCAAGTGAACAAAATCTTTCTTGTTTTTCCTTTCTCATAATAAAGGTTTGCGAGGTTTCAGCTGTCATAGGCTTAACCATACCACCCACCTACCCAACCCACCCAGGCTCTGCTGTCGCTGAAAGACCCACAGGATAGTCTTCAGTGATGAGGGAACAAAGACAAAAGAAAAAAAAATAATCCCTTATGACTTATATAGCCCTTTGACAAAGTCCTTGAAACAGGCAGAGCGACCTTCCTCTGGGAGCTCAGCAGCTTCATCGTTACCACTCTGCTAAGGGCAAATGGCAACCATAGGCTAACATTATCCCAACCCCCTAGGATCCTGTGAGTCTACTTAAACATACAAAAATTCCTTTGGAAACTTCCTTTATCTCTACCCACTAAGATATATGTTGGCCATCATCCCCCAAGCATATGGCCCACCGATTTACATCTGAAGGGTCTCATGATTAGGGTTTTACTAGACAGTAATAAATGACCTTTTCCTAACAATAGCTAGCCCCCTCAAGGTCCTAGAAACCTTGCTTCCAAAATTCCTTAGAGACTTACGCTATCCCTAACCCCTTCCTAACTTGAAAGCTGATAATTGGCCACTCCTGACCACCTCAGGGCAGCTCTTTCTGCCTATGGGTCCTGTCCCTGTGCTTTAATAAAGCCACCTTTTTTCACAGAAGATGACTCAGGAATTCTTTCTTAACCATCAGCTCTGAACCCCAACATTTCCTACAGCATTCAGCACCAGGTGTCTACACTACTGTCTTCTTAAGGACAGATCAACTTCATGTCTTGTTAAATATATCTGTATCATTTCTAGTAATTGTTTTTGGAGCCCCTCTTGTTGTGTTGTAAAACATGTAGTCAGCTCATCAAACCAGCTGTTTATCAGATGAAAATAGAAAGAAAGGAAACTAGGGGAGCCTGGGTGGCTCTGTGGGTTAAAGCCTCTGCCTTTGGCTCAGGTCATGATTCCAGGATCCTGGAATCCAGCCCCGCATCGAGCTCTCTGCTCAGTGGGGAGCCTGCTTTCCCCTTTCTCTCTCTGCCTGCCTCTCTGCCTACTTGTGATCTCTATCTGTCAAATAAATAAATTCTTAAAAAAAAAAAAAAGAAAGAAAGGAAACTAAATAAAGTTATTTAAAAAGTGTGCCACAGGAAAAGAAAATGAGAATGTCATCAGATATTGCCACGAATTAATCATATATGCAAATTTATATGTGTAATCTATACATTTTGTGATTTAAATTCAGCAACCGGCTCAGATCCTAAATAAGCAACACATGTTCAGTGTGATTTAGAAGGAAAATAGTCCTCTATTTCAGATATGAAGACTTTCTCTTACTACGTAATTCATAAAATACAGAATCATTAAATCAATATGAATTTATCCTGGTATTTTGATTATTTAGAAATATAGTCAGCCCATCAAACTATCCTCGAAAGAATACACAAAAAAGCATACACACACATGTCTTTTGAGAAGCAAGAAAGGGAGAAGGTCAATCTGATAAGATCAAGATGTGTCAATAGGATTTAGGCAAATCTAGAGAAACACTAAGTCATTCAACCCCTGATTCTTGATTCTTAATTCCTTTCCTCCCATTCTTCCTCTCTCTCTCAATTCATTCATCGATTCAACAAATATTTATTAAGTGCCTACGTTGACTAGGAATCACTGGGTGCTGGGGATCTTGTTGGAAACCAGACAGATACCGAGACTGCTATCAAGCAGTCTTGCCTAGTCAAGGAAGTATGAAACAATAATTATGTGGATAATTATATAATGATAACTGAGACATGTGCTTTGAAGAGAAAAAAAATTTGAGGATGCTAAGACACAAGGGATCTTTAGAATATGGCCAGTGAAGGTGAGCCTTAAATTAGAAGTGAAATATATGTTGAGACCTGGAAGAAGAGCAGGAGCAAGCCAAGTGGGAATGTGAAAGGTCAGAGTAGAGTGTACTTGCACTTGGGGGCAGGGAAATGGAGAAAGAGGGGCATATTTAGGTCTTGTTAAAGCATTGCTCAAGAAAGAAATGAATGCCACTTTGGGTATAAACAAGAGATGACCACCTCCAAAGTTGGAGAGCTTGAAGCCTAAAAACTTCCTCTCCAGAATTTTCACCTGTATCAGTAGACAGGAATGTAAGGTATTCAACATTTATCAATAAATCTTAAACAATGTTGCTTAAATCTGTTGCAATGTTACAGGAGCTGGAGATCCAGCAGCGAACAAGATCGAAAGGGTCCTCGGTCTAACAAAGTTGTTTTTCTAGTAAGACCGACTCTCAAGGATCGCTCACATCACTTGCATTATTTTGAAACCATCCCTTGGATATTTTGGAGAAGTTCAGTCGGATAAAATTAACCAATACAAGAGAGATTCTTTTTTCATGAAACATAAATACAAATACATCTATAGAGTTGGTGAGAGTTCTGTAACTTTCCAACTGCACACTGAACATGCCGTACCTCGAAGTTCTTCACAGGAAAAAGAAAAAGGAGAATTTTTTTTTCCTCTTTGAGC
Organism: Taxidea taxus jeffersonii; assembly: GCA_003697995.1. NCBI lineage: Eukaryota > Metazoa > Chordata > Mammalia > Carnivora > Mustelidae > Taxidea > Taxidea taxus. The sequence goes on along the minus strand of RCUC01163731.1, from coordinate 11,375 downwards.
ACGATCCCATTGTTCAAACCCACATGCTTAATAACAAGAAATTAGCACCAAGTTTTACAACAGTAAGAGGAAAAATTCTTTTTTTAGTACCTTAGGCTATCGGGAAAGTTGGTATGTTTTCAGTGGCCTGGTGGTCCCAGAGTAGTAGTAAAAGGACTAAAGGAAACCAGGAAACGTGGGGTCTTTCTTCCAAGGCCCCTCCCTCCCCTTGTCATAGCAATAAATGCTTGTTATTATAATGCAAACCAAAAGCATTTTACTAGAGGGCAAGTTCTGTCTGTGATCTGTTTCAACTTTCCCTTTTGCTCTCTGTAATGCTCCATCAGACAGGACTCCAAGCTTGCTTGGTTGGCAAATTGCTGCCTTCAACAATGGGGAATACTATTCCTGACAGATAAAATAGAGGTTAATGGGACAGAAAGCAGCAAACCATGGCCACCTGCCAAGTCAATGGAAAAAGATGCGTGGCGGCGTTCCAGGGCCGGACCAAAGGGGAGATGGGGTGTGGCTATTCCCCCCACCCCCCCACCCCCGCCCCAGAGGCTCAAGTTTGTTTTTGGTGGGGCTTGTGTCAGTAAAGGAGACAGAAGACAAAGTACAAGGAATCCAGCCTGTCTAGGAGTAACAATGAAATTCCAGAGATCTTTTCATCTTTTGAGGAAATGGCAGTTTAACCTCTGCTTTTTCATTAATTGGTCTCATTAACATTTCAGAGCCTACTGTCAGATACTGAGTCCACCTGCTCTCCTTTGGTATTCAGATGCTTAGGACAATGCCCGGATCACTGGGGATGATGGCTGTTTGTTCCTGGCATGAGTGATTATCAGACACGGTAGTTGTGCTGAGAAGAGGAATCTGAAATTAGTAATTATATAACACCTGTCATGTATACAGACTGTGAGGCAGGTGAGGAACAGTTTGCAAGGGGCATCTCTTCCTCCATCATTTTTGCATCTGATGCTTTCCAGAAATTTGAGAAACAAATCTTATTGTATTTTCTCATCAGGGTTCCCAGTGTGAAGATGAAGAAACTGAGTTACATGCAAGGTAAGTAACTTGCCTAGTATCTCAAATAAATGGTGAAGCTTCAACTTGAACTTGGGCATAGTGATTCCAGAACGTTCTCCTGCACTCAGATAATGTATTAGGATGTCCTACATCAGATGTGTTTTTCCCCATTACCATGTGTTAAGATAATACCTGTTGATGTAGGAAACAAAGGAAAAAGAAAAAAAAAATTAAATTGCCTTACTGCCTACAGCCCATCGACAAGTCCTTGAAACAGGCAGAGTGACATTCCTCTAGGGACTCAGCTGCCTCAATGTTGATACTGCTGAGGGCAAAAGGCAATCTTAGTCCAAGTCCCATGATCCTGTAAGTAAGTCTTCTTGAACATATAAAAATTCCTTTGGAAACTTCCTTTATCTCTGCTTCCCAAGATACATGTTGGCAATCATCCCCCAAGAAGATGGCCCACTGATATACATCTGGAGGGTCTCATGACTAGGGTTTTACTAGACAGTAATAAATGACTTTTTCCCAAAAATAGCTAGCCCCCTCAAGGTACTAGAAACCTTGTTTCTGAAATACTTGGGAGGCTTACACTACCCCTAACCCTCTCCCAACTTGCAAGTATTTAATGGGCCACCTCTCATAACCTCAGCACAGCTCTTTTTGCCCTCATGGGTCCCGCCTCATGCTTTAATAAGACCACCTTTTTGTACCGAAGACGTCTCAAGAATTCTTTCTTGGCCATTGGCTTTGAACCCGAATGTCTTTCCTACATCACTATCACTTGTCTTTGTTAGAACTTAACGTGCCAAGGAGAAATAAAATATATTTGACTCCTTGGAATGTATGGGTCTCCTTAGAATACTCCACATCCCGGTGCCCACCTTGCATGTTTCTAGTTATTAAAGGCCTTTAATAACTAGAGGCTGACTTGGCCTCCAATTCCTGAGGTGGCAGAACCCAACCAGCACTCTTGGCAATCCCATCCCTTCTGGACAATGTGGAGAGGTTGGGTCCAGGAAACGTGATTGATGAATTCAGATAACTGATTCTCCCGTCATGTGAACCTGGCTCTGATTGTGCCCCAAACTGCGTGTTATGACCCTTCCCTGACTCTGTCCCCACGGAGCCAACAGAGGGCTCCAGGTCCTGGGCGCAAGCCAGCTTCCTTCTCAGGGCACTGTCAGGAAACCCTGTGCAGCTGGCAGGAGCCATCACGCCATCCTCATCCCTGTACAGAGATGTGGACCCAGGGCTCCCCACTGCTTGCAACATTGCTGTAACACAACACAAAAGACGGTATACCTCAGGCAGCCCCGCCCTCTCACTCCTGCCCTCTGACAAAACTCCTCGCGTGCTGCCCTCCCTGGCTCTGCATTTGGACCTGAGCAAATTCCCTCACTCATCCCATCTTCCTCCTCTCTTCACTAGGTCACTCCCAAGTTCCAGACTTGTGGCCATAAGGGCCTGAGTCCAGATATCATAAGACGACTGACTTCTTTTATCAAGGTTGAATATCTTTCTTCTGTGATATTTTATTTTTTTAAAGATTTTGTTTATTTATTTGACAGAGAGAGAGATCACAAGTAGGCAGAGGGGCAGGCAGAGAGAGGGGGAAGCAGGCTCCCCACTGAGCAGAGAGCCCGATTCGGGGCTGATCCCAGGATCCTGAGATCATGACCTGAGCCGAAGGCAGAGGCTTTAACCCACTGAGCCACCCAGGCACCCCTGTGATATTTTAAAAATGTTCACCAGGCTAAGATATAAATGCAAAGCCTGTGTAGAAAAGCAGCAGAAGTTTTCAACGTCATCCTTTCTGTTGTATAAATAATGAGGGCACAAAGGTGGGACGATCAGTGGAGAGACAGAAACTTTTGTCCTCTTAAATACCAGGGACAAAAGTTGGATAGGTCTTCCTCCTCTTGAATGAATTCTTTCATGTCACTGCATATTCAGACCATCTGTCTGCATATGCATTAAAAAAAAAAAAAAAAGACAACAACCAAGAACGAAAAGAATCTATCGCAGGACCAAATTCCATCTGTTCTTTTGTGAAGTGACTGAACAAAAGTGTCACTAGAAAAAAAGAAACAAGTTTAAACCTTCAGCCTCAAACTTACAAAGGCTTTGATTCCGTTTAATGGAACACGTGGTTAAAATGATACCTTGTATGTCTGAAAAGAGAAGAGAAGAATGAACACCCAAACTTGGTTGCTGGGTACAAAATGGAGAGGTAAAAAGACAAGGAAGGAAGAAAGTGCATGAAGTGTGGCTCTTTCTCAAGGTCCTGGGCTGGTGCCTGTCTGTTCATTACTGGAAGAATAAACACTCTTGTACACAGCTTCAGGCCCCATTGATTTATTTATTTGTTGGTTTGTTTATTTATTAAAAGATTGATTTAATTATTTGAGAGCAAGAAAGAGCGAGAACACGAGCGAGAAGGGCAGAGGGAGAGAGAGAATCCCCTGCAGACTCTGTCCTGATCGCAGAGCCTGACACAAGGCTCTATTTCAGGACCCTGAGATCTTGACCTGAGCAGAAACCAGGAGTTGGATGCTTAACCGACTGAGCCACCTGGGTGATCAGAGCCCCAGCCGTACTGTATTCTGGGTACCCCATAGGGACCTGCTCCACGAGGTGCCTTCTGAAAGCACATCTCAGGCGTGCCCCATTAGCACCTCCCCAGAAAATAGACAGTGGGGAGGTGTGGGTCACGGTAGAATCCCTCAAATCCTAAGCACCGAAATGTCCCAAAATACCCTAGCAAGGGGTGGCCATGTTCATGCCTCCTACATTTCTAGGGCAGCACCACAGTGTATGGCCCCAGGGTTTTCCCCCTAGGACTGTGGTTTTTGTCTCAAACAGAGCAGGCTGACTTTATCTGCCTGTCCTGCCCCTCATTCCCAGGTTTAGGATACTGAACAGTAGGGTCTGAAGTCTCTAGAAGTTGAACGAGACCTTTTCCCCCAAACACAGAGCATGCCTCAATGAACATAACTAGCTCTGAGCACTGGAACCACGTCAACAAAAAAGAGGAGGCAAGACATGTCTTAAGAGATTCCCCCCTCCCACCTTCTTTGTTTGCCCTACTTTCTCCACAGAGGTAACCAGGATGTTAATAAAAATATAAAATGCAAATAAATAAATTAACAAGTTGGATCAGAACCTAAAGCCACCCCTACCCCCCTCCACACACGAAGAACATAAAATGCAGAAGTGACACGGGTAAGGACTGGCACACTCAAGCTATGGCCTGAGTATTTTCACAAGCATGAATGTCAAAGGGAGCAGGGATTTACTTTCTGGAAGAGATAAGATAGACATCTACAAAGAGCCCATAACAGCACCATGTCTAAGGAGACAGGTTATGGGTGAATTCTGATCCGAAAATATATGTCAGCCTCGTAAATTTGATCCAGTCCAGCTTCATTCATTCTGAGCTGGAGCAGGAGGAGTGAGGCGAGGGCTCTCCAGAGGAGTCCACGAAGGGCAGTGCCTGGTGTGCAAGCTCTACATTCAATTATGACGACGTGCCATCTGGGTCTCAGACTGTAGGGGGGAAAAATCGTTCTGAATTACAAATGATTTCTTTTTTTTTTTTTTAGTTTAAATCAATTAGCCAACATACAGTACATCATTAGTTTTTGATGTAGTGTCCAATGATTCCTTAGTTGCGTATGACACCCAGTGCTCATCCCAATGGTACAAATTTCTCTTCTGGAACGCCACAAAAATTCTGCTAAAAAGCCGTAACTTTAACTTGCTCTGTTGTGTCTCTCTTGTCCCCACAGAAATGTTTTAGCTTGACCTTTAGGGTGAGGAACTGAAGAAAAAAGAAGAGTTTTGCCCAAGTACTATGTACTGTCTCCCAAGGAAATGGTGCTAGCCATCGTCCACTTAGGGATTTACCAGAAAATACCTATTCGAGGTCTCATATCTGCACGTTTACAAAAGGGCTGGACTCTCAGAATGGTAGCTGGGCTTGACCTGAGTTCAGTAGCCTGAGCCCAGACATACATCAGGGACAAAAGACATTTCCATTTACTGTTATTACTACTACTATCACTAGCAATATATTCTTTCTTTCCTGAAATCTTACTGTGTCCTAATATCATAACATAGGTTTGGACAGCGAGCATTTTTTTAAGCATCTGGAGACTTTAAATACTACTTTGTATTTGTTATTTTCTGGGACTGGAAAAGCACATAGCAGAACTAAAATCCAGAACAAGTAATACTCACTATGAGAAAAGCAAACAAATTCCATTTTTCACATGTATAGTTCTACACTTAAAACGTACCAATGTAAAAGCTAGATTAGATAATAGTATTGCATCAGTGTTAATTTTCTAATTTTGGTAATTGTACTCTATGTAAAAGGACATGACTTTTAGGAATTATTCCCTTAAGTGTCTAGGGTTGGAGGGGTGTCGTATCTGAGAGAGACAGAATAGAGCTGGAAGGTGGGAGAGAAGGATAAAGCAAATATGATAAAATTTAATATTAAGAGAATCTGGATGAAGAGTATATGAGAATCCTTTGTTCTATTTTTATAACTTGTCCATAATCTGAGCTCATTTCAAAATCAAAATTAAATGAATATAAAAATTTAACTATATATTTTATATATACATGTGTACATATACATACCCCCATGTGTATAGATACAATTATAAATATATATACACACACATCCATATATAAAATGAGTGGGCAGCTTTTATGCTTGTAAATAAATATAAAGAGCCAGAACTCAATAAATACATTGGTCATATGGCATGCAAAATGAGACATCTGCGTAAGGGCAATTTTTGTTGTGTAATTTTCCTTGTGAAAATAGGCATCCAGGGACGCCTGGGTGGCTCAGTTGGTTAAGCGGCTGCCTTCGGCTCAGGTCATGATCCCAGCGTCCTGGGATCGAGTCCCACATCGGGCTCCTTGCTCAGCGGGGAGCCTGCTTCTCCCTCTGCCTCTGCCTGCCTCTCTGTCTGCCTGTGCTCACTCTTTCTCTAACTCATGAATAAATAAAAATCTTAAAAAAAAAAAAAAGAAAAGAAAGAAAATAGGCATCCACCCTCTTCCACTCCATTTGCACAAGTTACTCTGCTGAGTACAGCCCTCAGCGGGGGGTCTGAGGAGTCCCCGCCCTCCAGCTGCACCCCACCTACCACAAAAGCTCATGCCCTTCCCGCCAGGCACAGCCAGCCCCAGCGGACCACAGCCAACACAGCCAACAGCCTGCACATTAAATTTACCTAAAGAAAGAGGACATTCTAGCATTAATCATAAGAGAGTGTGAAACACTAGGGCAGAAACACAGGCGCCTCCACAAAGTGCCTTCAGGCTCCTGGTTGTACAGGCTCCCTGTGGGAAACAACACTTCCGACTGAAGGAGAAGGGCTTTTCCAGCTGATAAGATTTTACAGGAGCAAAGCATATGCTCCGTAAGAAAAAACCACGGGAGGTTTATGTGCCACCAAAGTCATCCCTGGCGAGTCCAGCTGAGAGCGGGATGCCAAGTCAGGAGGACGTGGGGTCAGGGCTACAGTAAGGAGCCCAGCCTGCATGGGGCAGAGGCTTTTCTCCATTTTAAGTCTTGTCAAGAAGCAGAGCATCACACCTCGGTTTCTGCATCCTTGGGACTTTTCCTCGCCCTTCCTCCTCCACCTAGCCTACCACAGCATCATGGATTTCAGAGCAAATGAACATTTGAGAAGGATCATCTAGGGCAAGGGTTAGCAACCTTTTTCTGAGAAGGGCCAGGTAGTAAGTATTTTAGGTCAAAAGCAGTCACGGATGCCAAGTAAACACACAAGCCTGGCTGCATTCCAATAAAACTTCTGGAAAACACAAGCTCTGGACAGATTTGTCACATGGTATGCTCACACCCTTGACATTGGTCACCTCCTGTATTTCACCAGTGCTGTTAATGTAGCTCAGGAGACCAAGGTCACTTTCCCAGGTCTCTCAAATGTCCAGCAGGAGAGTCTTTCTCCTGGTTCTAATCTAAAGCAGGATGCTGAGGCTGGGTTATTCCTAACCAAAAATCTAGTCCTCCCTGAGTAACTGGGTGATAAGTATGTATACCACATCATTGCCTACCCATACTTTTAAAGTTAACCCCACAAAGCCAAAGCAAAGAATTATAAAGTTGTGAGGGTAAAAAAAAATAAATAAACCTCTTTTACCAACAAACCAGTGGAACAGATGTACTTGTTGTCAGTATAATTAAATCACCAGGGTGAAAACAACTCTCAATCTCTAGACAAAAAATGAGCAGGGTTAGATGAACAGACAAAAGTGGCATATCCAGGGGCACCTGGGTGGCTCAGTGGGTTAAAGCCTCTGCCTTCGGCTCGAGTCATGATCCCAGAGTCCTGGGATCCAGCCCCACATGGGGCTCTCTGCTCCTTGGAGAGCCTGCTTCCTCCTTTCTCTCTGCCTCCTTGTGATCTCTGTCTGATGAATAAATAAATAAAATCTTCAAAAAAATAAAGTGGCATATCCATATAATGGAATATTATTCAGCCATAAAAAGGAAGGAAGTTCCGACACGTGCTACAACACGGACGAGCTTTGAAGATACTGAGCTAAGGGAAAAAAGGCAGACACCAAAGGACAAATATGGCAGGGTTCCATGTGTAGGAGCTACTTTGAGTAGGCAAATCCATACAGACAGAAAGCAGAACAGTGGTTCCTAGGGTCTGACAGTTGGAAATAATGAAGAGTTATTGTTTACTGGGTACAGATGCTATTTAGGATGACGGGAAAGTTCTGGAAATAGAAAACAGACAGTGATGATGATTGCGCATTGTGAATGTACTTACTGCCACTGAACTGTTCACGTAGAAATGCTTAAAATGATAAATTTTACATTATATACATTTGGCACAATGTAACGAAAAAGGGGCAGTGTTAACCTGGAGGTAGAGAAAAGAGTCCATCAGAGAAACTGGTTCTGGAATACCCAAAGAACAGACATCTGGGTGATTTTACTGGGTGTGGCTGCACAGGAAAGAACATTTCACTTCCTCTCACATCTAGGCTGTCAGGGGTGTTCCTGATCCTACCACACCAAGCCTGCTCACTGCTTTTCCTTTTCATCAGATCCATTTGGGTCCTTCCTCTTAAACTCTGCACTGATTCAAGGTCCTGCGTCCTCCCATCCTGAATTCTGATAAGAGCCCCATAACCATGAAACAGGTGACAAAGAAGCTTTGCCTACGTAGCATTCCCGCGACACAAAGATGGCCAGAGAAAATAAAAGAAAAAGAAAAGAAAATTACCCTGGTGCTTCTAGAAACATAATCAAATTTCAGCCTAAGTGTCAGAAAAGTAGGGTGAGTACATCTGAATACTTACCAAACCACCAATCAAATGGACCTCAGTTCCGTGGCCCAGTAAATGATTGTGTTAAGATATTTGCAAGATCTACACATGAAAAATGGTTTCCCCTTTGTCCCGTCTGGCCAGCTGAGTCTCTGCTAGTGCAGTTCTTATCAATCTTTGCCCCTTAACACCAAATCCATCCTAAAAGTGTCACTAGAGATAATGCCACTGTTAGGGTGATAAGTCACACACACTGGCTCTGTATACACATTGCACACTGGTGGCCTTTGTGTTCATGCTTTGGACCGACACAGAATCCGATCTCTGTAGGGGGGAGGCTGAGATCATCGGTGGGGTTTACTCAGTGTATGGTGACAGATTATCCTTTGGTTTCTGTCTTTCGCTGCCATTTCTAAAGGCTGGAACTACCTGAAATTCAGCTCCCCTGACTCATAAATGGCCACGAAAGACAGTGTGAAGGGACCTAGATTGTCTCTAATTGCCGGTTCTCCGTGTGGCCTGCAGCTGCAGCCGATTTTCCAGCAGACCCACAAGAAGAGAGCTCTCTACCTTTTAAGAGTTTGGAGAGCACTTGGCATGAAGGAACCACTGGAGGAATGTTCTAGGGCAGGGTTCTGTTCCCTTTGGCAACAAACCACCAGAAAACCCCCAAAGACTGGAAATTGAGCTGTTCAGGGATGATCATGCCTTGGCTGCCATTCCTAAGGGCAGCATACACGTATGCTTTAGTGAAGCTGGGTCACTTGCTAAAATATGAAAATATGTACCTCTCAGTACTGGTGGGTAAACATGCCCTTCTCCAAGTTCCCCAAGTGTTCCATTGTCCCTTCCCTGCCTCTGAGAACTCTAGAGAATCCTAGCCTCAAGTCCCAGAAACCCAAGAAACCGTGTCTGGCCGAGAAGGGTCTACAGGGCTGTAGCCAAGATTTGTCTCGGTTTGGATGGGTCAGGGCCTATGAAAAACTGGCTGTTAGATATTTCAAATATCACTGGGACTTAGAATAATGGCTGGATGCTTGGATGGACGCTTAAATTCCCTCACAAAAGGATAGGAGGTATGGTTAACTCTTTGAACTAATCGACAATCTTGAATGCCTTTAATCTCACTGGCAAGAATCCATTTTTAACATTCATCATTGTAATCAGTGAGATGCTAATTCTACCAGTAAGAATCCATTTCTGACATGGCGATCCTAATAGTCAAGCTTCTGGTATTGGTTGAGCTACGGATAATTGAATGCTGTGCTAACCGCCTTGAGTATCTGTTCTGAAAGACACACCTGAGTTGTGACTTCCCCTAACTGATCACACCTCTCTCTCTTTATCCTGAAGTATTCTCAAAGGAATCACAGGCATTATGACAGTGGTGTCAAGAACTGTGAAGAATGAGATTTTACTTTACTTGCATGCTAGCAAATTCAACTGCTGTCATTTCACAGATGCTGGAAAGGCCAGGAGGCTCCCAAGTCGGAGGTGGAGGAGTGCATCACTCACAGCTCAGCGAGCAGCCTGAACTTCATGTTTGCATCCATCCCCTCGCCTCCCACCCCACAGAGGGGCTGATGTGTCAAACCAGTGAGTTTGGGTCACAGTGGAGGAATCCCATGCTTAGGGAACCCCAATTTTTTATAATAGACTGCAAACAAATCTGCCCCAATTTATTTTTAAGATTTTATTTATTTATTTGAGAGAGAATAAGAGAGAGAGCATGAGGCAGGGGACAATCAGAGGCAGAAGCAGACTCCCTGCAGAGTAGGGAGCCTGATGCGGGACTCGATCCTTGGACTCCAGGACGATGACCTGAGGCAAAGGCAGACACTTCACTGGCTGAGCCACCCAGGTGCCCAAACCTGCCCAAATTTTGACCCATAGGGAGACATCATCTTTGTATACTAAACATGAAGCAAACTTGTCCTCTGTTCCAGCAGGATTCAATACGTCCCAAGGCTGTTTGGTATACAAACATCTTTGACCAGAGAGTTGAGGACCAAGAGCTCTCAGGACATACTGAAGAACTGTCTCCTGGTAGTGGCACCAGTGCAACTGGCCAGCAGGCTAAGTGGAAACATAATCAATTCACTAGGAAGGCTGAACCCCCATTTTCACAGCTATGATTTCAAAGCAGGATTGGTGGATGGGGGTACCTATTTGCAACAAAGAGTATTGTAAGTATGACGTTTCCCCTACAACATCCCCCCGACAAACACTTTCACAGATAATGAAATCAAGTCAAAAGGGTTCAGTGGCTTTCCAGCTTCCGGGCTTGGGGGAGGTTTGAGGATTGTTGGCAGGTGAAGTCTAGAGGTCAAGTTTCTCAGCCTCCTAGTACCAGACTTCCGAATATGGATTATCAAAGGTTCTAAGTCTTCTGATGTCAGGAACGTATTTGAATACTGTATAAGAGCGACGAATAAAGTCTCCAGAAATCAGCATCGACACACAGGCATCTAAAATTTGCACATGATTTCAGTGGGGGTCACAAAACTCTGAAGCCTATTAATGGACTTTGGACCCTTGTATGATCCGGAAACACCAATCCCTGGAGCAAGGCCTGCTGTAACGACAAACTCATTTACCAGTGTCATCAAAACATCCAGTTGCCAAGCCAGAGTAGTTCACTATCCAGATACCATGTAGCTGGCATTCGTAGCTATCCAAAGCATGACTCCAAATCAGAAGAGAAGGAAAAAAAAACAAAAAAAACTGTTCAGACAGAGCATACAAAAATCAGTACTTCCAAGATACATAGTGCCCAGAGAGAGTTGAACTGTGTTCCTTTATTTAAGATTATTTATTTTAGAGAGAGAGAGGGAGAGCACCAGGGGGAGGGGCAGATGGAGAAAGGGTCTTAAGCAGGCAGACTCTGTGCTGAGCGCAGAGCCCAATGTGTGATTCCATTTCACTGCCCTGAGATCATGACCTGAGCCAAAACCAAGAGTCAGGTACTTAACCAACTGCGCCACCCAGGTGCCCTGAATTGCATTCCTTTGAAAGCATGGCTTTTAGATAATTTA
>RCUC01163730.1:0-56666 GCA_003697995.1 Taxidea taxus jeffersonii | reverse complement strand
GGATGGATGGGTGGATGGATGGATGGATGGATGGGTGGATGGAGGGATGGTGGATGGAGGGATGGTGGATGGATGGGTGGGTGGTGAATGTGTGGATGGGCGGATGGGTGGATGGATGTCCAGGGATCTCCTCATGTACCACACTGCCCTTGAAACACAAACTTGTTTAAATAAAATATTGTGATTGTTACACGTGGAGAGCAAAGCAGTGAGAGAAAACTCCCTCTACCCATGAAGACATGGCTTGCACAAGAAAGACACACCAGCGAAGGAAGCACACAGGGCAAACCCCTGGTCCTCTCTGAACCTCAGATGCCCACAGGGATGTTCCCAGGGGCCTTGATGGGCTGTAAAATCCAGTCATTTAATGATCAAATTAAACAAGTTTGCATTTTCCAAAACCAGTGGCTCAAGAATGCCGTCACTCCAGTTCCTTGAAATATTAGTATTTGGCCTCTGGGTCCCCTTACCCCCGTAGACTATGTAGTTCGGGAACCTTGCCAGTGCCACTCCAGAGCAGGAAGCCACTGGACTGAGATTGGTTCAGGGAGCGGCTCCCCTCCAGAAGGTCAGTTGGGGGCTTAGCCTCCAGACATGAGGGGACCCCAAAATGCAGGGTCACAGACCTGACCGAGGCCTCCACCAGCCTGCTGGATGGATGTGGCTCTTGCTTCTCGTTAGGGCCAAGTCCCTGCTGAGAGCAGGTCCTCTACCTTCCTGGACAAATGCCTCCTTGATGGCACTCAGGGGAGAAGGGACTTCATTATACCAAATTAATAAAACATAAATACGGGCTCTGAAATCTAATAACAGCTGGTTTACATGCTAAAGAGGCTGCGAAGAGGAAGTTCCAAGATCTCCCATCCTACCAGGGCCTGGCAGCTCACTGCAGGGGAGTCTGTGTCCTTTTGGTTGGACTTATACCTCACAGGTAGCCCTCACCTTGTGGAACAGATTCATTTATAGCAAGGAAAATTTTTTGGGTGAATCTGATTTCCTTTTGACTTTCATACAAACAATACAAACAAGGACATGTTCCCACAGAGAGGAAAAAAAACCATTAACTATAAGGGCTGGAGAAGCAGCATGGTCTTTGCATCGTGGAGTGGGGGGGGAGGCACAGGACATGCCCCCGCAAGGAGGGAAACTGCTTCCCAGCAGAACGAAGAACAGAGTCCTACAACAGCCAGCCTGGGCCCGGCACCTTGCACCCAGTGAGCCCTCAGGACGTATTTATGGATTGGAATGAGCACAGGTCCCAGCACCTCCAGGTAAATAACCTTGCCCTCTCATCCCCCTGGAGGCTGGTTGCACCCTTTACTGACCCCGGTGCCAACTCTACCCCAACTCTTAAAACCCTCCCACTGTGACTTTGGAGCCCATAGCCAGTCATCACCAGAATGCCCCATATCCTCAAACTCTTGTCTGGAGACCCCCTCATGCTCTTGCTCTATGGGGTCTTGGCCCTCCCCTGCAGTCACTGCTTCCCCCCACACCCTCTGACCACACACCTGGGGGTAGGGGAGGTGGCCTCCTTGCTTTTCACTGGGGCTTTCTGAAGATACCAGTTAGTTTTGCTGCGTAGCAAGTGACCCCAGAGCCTCGTGGCACCAGAAGTAACACATGTGTTCTTTCTTGGGATTCTGTGGCTGGTGAACTTGGTGGTCTAAGCTCTTCCTGGCTGATCGCCGCAGGGCTCTCCCAAAGGTCTGTAGCTGACTAGCACCTGGATGGCCCAGCGTGGCCTCCTCACCCGTCTGATGTCTGGCCAACTGTCTGCCAGCTCCTTGGTTCTCCTGCTACAGCACCTCGTCTTCCCAAGACTGACCCGGGGCTGTGCAGGTGGTGGCCTCAGGTCTGTGAGCACAGAGAGAAGACTCACCTCTGGGCACAGGTATTCCTAGCCTTTGCTGCTAACTCACATGGCCACGCCCAGTGTCTGTGTGGAGCCCCCCACCAAGAACATGGCTTCAGGCAGAGGAATTCCTGGAGTGTCTTTTACCAGCAGCCTGTCCCAGAGACCCTGTTCCCTCCTTCTGGGTCAAAACCACCCTCTTCAAGGACCATCCTCGTTAAAGCCAAACGCTGCCCCCCTGACCTTTCTGGAATCTGCATCATGTGGCTCAGAGAGGACAGAGAAAAACAGACCGTGAAGACGCCTCACCTAGAATTTAAGCCCTGTGGACCCCTAACCCCCTGAGAGTGTCTCCCACGGGGGCCTGTCACACCACCCCCACCCACTCCGCTGTGATGACCGCTGTCCTGATTCACTACAAAAGTCGGGGCAATCTGGAGGGAACCCGCAGATGCATCTGCCACCTCCTTGCCTGGGTGCCCACTCCCCCTCCCCCTCCTCTCTGGTCACCGCGGACGGCCCCCTGCAACGCCAGCCCCTCCTGTCTGCACACCTACCCTCCTACCCCCGTCAGACGTCCAGAACACCTCTCTCCTCTTTTCTGCACCGTCAGTTACTCCCCTACGCTGGGTTGTTCCCGGCAATGCGGGAAATTTTCTGGGCATCTTTTCCCCACCTCAGAAAACTGACAGGCACGCAGAGAGAAAGCTCGCCTTCCACTCCGTGTGCCTGTCTGCTCCCCTCCACCGAGGAGGGCCGCTGGAGCTGTCTGCCCTCAGCCTCTCCACCTCCCCTGCCTTCCTGTCCAAAGCCCACCACCTCCAGCCACGCCCCCACCACGACTGCACCAGTGCCAGCAATCAGTTACCTGCACCCTGCGGGTCAACCGCCAACTCCCAGTCCTGGTGCTCTGTGACTCATCAGCAGAATGTGACCCGGTCCATGGCCCCCACCAGCCTGGCATGTTCTCCTCACCTGGCCACCAGGACACCACACCCTTCCGGCCTCCCAGCTGCTTCTCTGCTCCCTCCTTCAGGGTCTCCTCTGCTCCAGACTGCCGCGTGCAGCCACACAGGTTGTGCACTGCACAACTCCAGCGGCATAATGTGCTCAACAACATGGATGCCCTGCCTTTGCCCGCTCCCTCCTGTCCCAACATTGGAGGACACAGGTTTTCATTCTTGGAGCTCTCCTTGTCTCTACTCACCCTCACTCCTAGGGTAGCCTTGTGCAATCTCATGCCTGCCCTCAGGACCACAAACATGTATCTTCTGGCCTTGATTTCATCCCAAATGTTTTCCTGCCAATTGTCCAGTAACTGTACTTGGATGTTAAGCAAGAATTTCTTTCATCTTTCACATATCCAGAACCAAATTCCTCATCTTTATCCCCAAAACGGGTCCTTTGACAGTCTCCCCATCTTGGTCATTGGTGACCATCCTCTCATCAATGCCAGCCCAAACAGTGAAATCAGATGTTATCACTCTCTCTGCTCCAAACCCTCATGTGGCTTCCTGGCTCACTCCGAGGAAGAGCCCGGCTCACCAAAACCCCCCTTGAGCACCTGGCCTCCTCACTGCTCCTTGAACTGGGTGGACACAGTCCTGTCTCAGGGCCTTTGCACTTGCTGTGTCCTCTGCCTGGAATGCCCTCTCCCCACATTGTCAGCATGGCTCGTTCCTCACCTCCTCTGGTCTTCCTTTAACCACACGTTCCCAGAGAGGCCCCGCTCGGACGCCTCATTTTAAGCTGCAGCTCACCGCCCTGCCTGCTTTTGTGCTCCAGCTTCTCGGCGGTGTTCACCGTGAAATAGGAACGTGTATTTACCTTCTCAACAACTGTCAACTCCATGAAGGCAGGAACTCGTCTATTTTGCTAATCCCTGCATCCTAGACAGCAGTGTCTAGCACACACAGTAACACTTGGTAACTTCTAAATGGACGGTGAAATGAATGTCTGAGTGAACCGTCCGGCTAGAAGCGTGGCCGGCGGCCTTCCTCCCAGCCTTCGAGGACCCACCATCGCCAGCTGGCACGGTTGGCCGGCTCCACCTCCTGGGCTTGTCTCCTCTTGTAACCCTGGGAGCAGCCAGCCAGCCTGACCACCGGGGGCATCAGACACTCAGCCCCACCCAGCTCCCACTGTGCATCCTGGAGTGTTTGTCAGCAGCCGGGCACGGGCACCAAGCCTTAAAGGAAAGCCCTAGAAGCACTTCCTGCCCTGGGTGTCTGGGCCAAGGGGAGGCGTGTGAGTGCATGCGTGTGCATGTGCTCTTGCACACATGTGTGCGTGTGGGTGTGCGTGGGTGCCTGTGGGCACGCATGTGTGCATGTGTTGGGTGTTAAGAGGCAGCCGGCTTCGTACTCATTCCTGACTTCATGCTGTCCTCATGTCACCTCACAGTCCGGAGGGAAAAGGGCATCCTGGTTGTCCCCATCCTGGGGTGGATCTGTAAGGTACCTTGTCCCCTGGAGCAATGAGAAAAGAGTCTGCTGCCCTCCCTGGCCATGCTCCCTGGCATAGGAACCACTTCCCGAAATGGCCACACTGGGCTCTGGGTATGGTGCCCGATGCCCACTCTGGCCACACTTTCTGCCACAGGACCCACTTCCTGCTCTGCCCACCTCCCGGCTGTAGGATCCACAGTCGACTCAACACACACTTCTTGTCCAGTGAGCAGTTCTTACTTGTGATGTCCTCTCTTTGAAGACAAATGCTTGCTTAACTCAGAACTGATGGTGGCCCTCCTCCATCCAAGTCCCCACTTGCCCCATCTGCTCACTGCCTGCCAGAGCGGGAGCTCTCCTGCCCCCCTTGGACAGAAATAACAACACGCCCGATGGCTTCTGGGCAGCAAAGCTTGGCTCACTCTGCCGTTTTGCCATTCTCTTAAAGTCTGAATAAAAATGCTTCCCAGCTCTGTGTTTAACCTAGAGCCAATCCTGGCCCTCAATGAGCAGGAGTTTTCCAGCATCTCTGAGATAATTGCAGTGGGTGCTCAGGCCCCAAAGCAACTGATTCCCCAGGACATCACAAGTTGTGGATTGCTGTGTGTTCGGTCCCTGAGTTTCCCCTGGATTCTGTGGAGAAGTGGTTCCCAGAAATGTGCTAGGAATCTCAAATGTCTATACAACACGGGGGAGGGAGGTCTCTGAACTGAGGTAGGAGAGACATTGTCTGCAAAAGGGCTTGTTCTGGACTGCAGTCGAGTTGAGAACGTGTCATTGGTTAAGTCCCTGATACTTCAGCAGTCTGCTTATGTCCATAGACCCTTGGTCCCAAATGCCACTGACCCTCTACATGATGTTAGGGGAGCATTTCACCTACATGGGCTTTAGTTTCCCCACCTGTGTGATAGGGCGACATTAATTGCCACCTACCCTATAAGCTATTGTGAGGAATTAATGTATTAATGCATATAAAGTATTTCAAACTGTCCTTAGAGCATAGACGCATTTATAACTACTATTTCAGAAATGCAGGCATTGGATCAGGTACCAGGTGAGCACATTTTCCAACTGGTTTGGAACCTAGACATAGTATTCTCAGTTCTCATGAGCCAGTCACCAGGACTTTCAACCCAAACCTCTACAAGATACTGACCAGCAGGAAAAGGGAGATGCTGCCAAGAGCTGGCTCCTTTTTGATCTTTATTTAAAGGGCATTAGGAAATCCTGCAGTACTAAAAAAGCCTACAGTGAGGCTACTGCGAGGACAGAACTTTTAAGGCAGACAGATCAAAGAGGCAGTAGCTCCTGGTGCTTCCGACATCTGAAGCCATCCTTATAATCACTCTTCAGACTTCCTCGAGGTCAGTGGACGACTGTGTGGTTCATCGTCCCCAAACCCATGGACTTTCCCAGTGATGAAACCACAGAGTTTGGCTTTCTCCCTACAATCAGGAAAAGGGAAAGGAACAAACTTTCACTGAGCACTCAGTTGTGTGCTCCATACGAGGCCAGCATGTTGCCTGTGTCACCTCATTAATCCCTATGACAACCCTATGAGGTGAAGAGTATTGTGCCCTTGATTCAATGAAGAAGCCAGCGTTCAGAGACTTAATAACCTGCTCAAGGTCACACTACTTGACTAATGGCCGGCCAAGACCATTCCAGGGTTGCCCCCAGCACACGCTTTCTTCCCACTGCTCACTAGGGAAATAGCCTTCGATCCTGAGCTCTTATGAAAGTGAAAAACAGATTGGGAATTATTTACCTTCTTAAACACTGTATCCCTCATTTTTCCTCACTGGGTCCCAGGGGCTCGAGAGTCAAGAAGAAATGACTGACTACCCCTGCATTTAATGATGTGCTCAGGATGTCCCACCCCAGCGACCACCCGTTCACAAGTTTTCCCTCTGCCTGCACGGTCCTCACATCCACCCACATCCTGGGTGCTCAGTCCCCTCATAACGGGTCTTCTGCAGGTAACAAGGTCAAAGCTACTGCACATTTTTCAGAGAGCCACACGCAGCCTTTAGCATGTGCTCCAGGGCCCCTCACTCATGAAAGGTGAACATTATGTCTCTTTTATAGCTGGTAGACCTAGAACTTAAGGGTGCTGCAGGCAGAAGGAAAAACCTGGGCAGACTTCAGAAGTGGGAGAAAAAGTAATACCCTTCATTGGAGAGCTGTTTAAACGCTCCCACAGGGGAACACTTTGTTCTTGGTGAACCAGCTGATGTTTTTCTCCAGGAGCCCAAACTGAGAAAAATGGGGCAGCCACTACTTATCCCAGCCAGAGATTACAGTATCCTGACCTGGCGTCCCCTGGGGTTCTAGAAAACTACTTGACCAAAATTAAAAAAAATAAAAAAAACCAGAATCGACATGTTTTCTCCACTCACAGATGCAACAGCTGGTTGTCTGATTTTTCCCTTCCACAAATGAGAGTCGACAAACAAGTTACAGGCAGACTCTCTGCTCTCCTGGCACCGACACTGTGTGCCACCGTTAGTGTAAATCCATAGGGATTTTAGAGGTTGGGCTGAAGTGTCAGGACCATAGGTAAAGGAAATAAAGTTTCTGAGGCAAATGCATAGTGTACGGCAGGCAAGGCATAGTGCATCATCAGACTGATGATGTAGTCAAATGTTTCGGAAGCATTTTGGATCCAAATCTACTTGTGAGGAGTAGCAGACCCTGGTGGTGCTCCACACCGTAGCCCCTCAACACACCTGAATTCAGCACTGTGGACAGATCCCCTGTCTCTCCCAGACTTGTGCCCCTCAGAATGCCTGACTTCAGCACTGTGGGTGTGGACAGTCCCCCCAATGTCTATCCTCCCCAGACTTGTGCTCCCCAGTGCACCTGACTTCAGCACTGTGGGCGTGGACAGTTCCCCCATGTCTCCAACAGACGTGTTTTCATCTAGACCTCTAGATCACACCCTAGAGGCAACCTTAAAAAAATTCTGGGTGAGAGTTGGTGGATAAATGGCCCTGTCTCGCTCTCTTTAGAGGCACAATAACAAGAGGCATCTTGCACAACGCTTACAGCGTCCCCAGTGGGACTGAAGGTCAACTGAACACAATGGTAATTATCTTCGTAGCAAATTCTTTCATTGGATTTTCCTCCTGCCCTATTCCATTCCCACTATCCCTGCTCCTACTCCTTGGGATCACTTCTCCATTAAAGTACTCATACCCTTTCTGAGGAATCCAAACCAGACTTAGAAAGCTGACCCTAAGAATGGAATCCTGGAATTTGATTACTCCCTTGTAAGACAGCAACAAGGACCCCGTTTGTGGGTGACAAATAGAGTGATGACAATTCCTGGTGTGCAGTAGTGCCACAGCTATGAACACTCTCACCTGTAGAGTGTTGAATAAGCTAGAGGTGGCAGCACTGACTTATACAGTAACTAGCCCTTGTAGTGTGTGGAAGCAATGGTAGTTGTAAGGCTGGGAGTTTGCTGGCTTTTGTTAACTGCTTTAGACTTGATGAAAGAAAAGGACAAGCTCAGGTCAGCCAACTGTCAGCTCAGAGTATGCCATCAGAGGCAGAATGCCTCCATGACCACATTTAAAGTGACCTTCACCCCCTGTAGCCAGAGGGAAGATGGGATTCAACACCAGGCATGTAATCACACTGAAGGTCAGAAAACTATAAGGGAGGTTTCCAGGGTCCTGGGCTGATGGAGTGGAACTCTGAGCCAAGGATGGAGATGTTTGGATGAATGCACCTAAGAATCTTTTTTTCTTTTTGCTGTCTTTACTAATTTTCCCCCATTCCCCTAGCCCCGTCTCTAGCAACTACTAATCTGTTCTCTGTATCTATGAGCTTGTTTTTGCTTTTTAGATTCCACATATAAGAGAGATCATATGATATTTGTCTTTCTCTGTAGGACTTGTTTCACTTACATAATGCCCTTGAGATCCATCCATGTTGTTGCAAATGGCAATATTTCATTCTTTTTATGGCTGAGTAATATTCCATCATATATATGCCCCACATCTTCTTTGTCCATTCATCCATCAATGGGCACTTGGGTTGCTTCCACACCTTGGCTATTGAAAATAATGCTTCAATGAAAAGATAGGTGCATATATCTTTACAATTTATTGTTTTTATTTTCTTTAGATAAATACCCAGCAGTAGGATTGCTGGGTCATACACTGGTTTTTGTTTTCATTTTTTGAGGAACCCCCCATAGTTTTCCATGGTGGCTGCACCAATTTACACTCTCACCAGTACACAGTGTTCCTTTTTTTTTTTTTTCAGTGCCTCACCAGCACTTGTTACTCCTTGTCTTTTTTTTATCATAACCATCCTAAGAGGTGTGAGGTGACATCTCATTGCAGTTTTGATTTGCATTCCCCTGATGATGAGTGATATTAAGCATCCTTTCACGTGTCTGTTGTTCATCTGCATGTTGTCATTGGAAAAATGTCTATTCATACCTGCCCATTTTTAATCTGATTGTTTGTTTTATTAAGTTGCATTAATTCTTTATAAATTTTGGAATTTGTCCCTTATCAGAAATATGATTTGAAAATCTTTTGTCCCATTCAGTAAGTTGGTTTTTCATTTTGTTATGGTTTCCTTTGTCGTGCATAAGCTTTTTAGTTTGACGTATTCCCATTTCTTTATTTTTGCTTTTGTTGCTTTTGCTCTTGGTGCCAGATTTTTTAAATCGTCACCAAGACCAACATCAAAGAGTGGATTTTCTATGTTTTCTTCTAGGAGTTTTATGGTTTCATGTCTTATGTTCCAGTCTTCAATCCACTTTGAGTTCATTTTTGTGTGTGGTGGAAGTTAGTAATGGAATTTCATTCTTTTGCATGTGACTTTTCAGTTTTCCCAACACCGTTTAATGAAGATAAATGTTCCCCACTATATATTCTTGGCTCCTTTATTGTAAATTAATTGACTATATACGCATGGGTTTATTTGATGTAAATGAGGTATTAAAGTCCTATACTGTATTGCATTGTTGTCTATTTTCCCCATTAGGTCTGTTAATATCTGCTTTATATATTCAGGTGCTCCCTTGTTGAGCTCACTTATATTTTTTTTTCTTTTAAGGATTTTATTTATTTATTTGACAGAGAAAGATCACAAGTAGGCAGAGAGGCAGGCAGAGAGACAGGAGGAAGCATGCTCCCTAGCGAGCAGAGAGCCCAATGCGGGGCTCAGTCCCAGGACCCTGGGATCATGACCCGAGCCTAAGGCAGAGGCTTTAACCCACTGAGCCACCCAGGCACCCCGAGTGCACTTGTATTTACAAGTGTTATATCCTCTTGTCAAATTGATCCCTTTATCACTATCTCACACCCTTCTTTGTCTCTCATTACAGTCTTTGTTTTAAAGTCTATTCTTTCTGATGTAAGGATAACTATCCAGCTTTCCTTTGGGCTCCATTTGGGTGGAATATCTTTTTCTGTCCCTTCAGTTTCAGTTGGTGTATGTCCTGACATCTAAAATGAGTCTTGTAGGCAGCATACAGATGGGTCTTTTTTTTTAATCCATTCAGCCACTCTATGTCTTTTTAATTGGAGCATTTAGCCCATTTACACTTAAAGTAACTGATAAGTATGTATTTATTGCCATTTGATAATTGATTATAATTGTTTATTGGCAGGTTTGTTTGTTTTTTTTAGTTCCTATCTGTTCCTTTCTTTTTATTTGCTTTCTTCCTGTGTGGTTTGATGATTGTCTTTTTTTTTTTTTTTTCAGAAACAGAAAGAGAGCACATGCATGCACAAGTGGGAGTGGGAAGAGGGAGAGAGAGAGAGAGAGAGAATCTTAAGCAGGTTCCATGATCAGTGTGGAGCCTGATGCTGGGCTTAATCTCACACTCCTGAGATCTCAACCTGAGATGAAATCAAGAGTCAGAAGTTCAACCAACTGAGCCACCCTGGCACCCTTGATGACTTTAGTGGTATGCTTATATTCCTTTCTCTTTATCATTTGTGTACTTACTATAGATTTTTGTTTTGTGGTTACACAAGGCTGACATATAATAATTTAAATCTATGATAGTGTATTTGAAGTTGATAAGGACTTAAGTTTCATCCCATTCTACAGCTCAGCATCTTTCACTCCCTCCCACAGTTTGTTTCCGATGCACATCTTACATCTTTTTATCTTATCTTAACTAACTATTGTAATTTTAGTTACAAACAAAAGTTAGTACTTTTGTTTTTTGATCTTCATACTAGCTTTATAAGTGATTAATCCACTATCCTTATTATATATTTCCCTTTCCACTGAAGTTTATTCTTTCATATATTTTCTTGTTACTAATTAGCACCTTTTCTTTTTACCTTAATGAAATCCCTTTAATATTTCTTATAAAGGGGGCACCTGGGTGGCTCATTGGTTAAGCCTCTGCCTTCGGCTCAGGTCATGATCTCAGGGTCCTGGGATAGAGCCCCGCATCGGGCTCTCTACTCAGCGGGTAGCCTGCTTCCTCCTCTCTCTCTACCTGCTGCTCTGCCTACTTGTGATCTCTGTCTCTCAGTCAAATAAACAAATAATATATTTTTAAAAAATATTTCTTATAAAGCTGGGTTGGTGGTGATGAACTTCTTTAGCTTTTGCTTGTCTGGATAAACCTTTATCTCTCCTTAAATTCTACAGGGTAACTTTGGAAGTTTTTTCTTTCAGCACTTTGATTGTAGCATGCCACTTTCTTCTGGCTTGATACAGGTGAAAAATCTGCTAGTGGGCTTATGGGAAATCCCTTGTATGTAATAAACTGTTTTTCTCTTGTTGCTTTTAATATTATGTCTTTGCCTTTAATTTGGGCATTTTAATTATAATGTGTCTTAGTGTGGGTCTCTTTGGGTTCTTCTCATTAGAATTCTCTGGCTTTCTGGATCTAGATGTTTATTTCCTTTCCCAGTTTAGGGAAGTTTGCACCCATTATTTCTTCAAATAAAATTTCTGCCCCTTTTTCTCTCTTTTCTCCTTCTGGGAGCCCTATGATACAAATGTTAGTCTGTTTGATGTTGTCCTGAAAGTCCCTTAAACAATCTTCACTTTTTTTTTCATTCTTTTTTCTTTCTGTTGCTCTGCTTGGGTAAGTTCCACTGCCTTGTCTCCAAATTCACTGATCCTTTATTCTGCTTCATCTAGTCTGTTGTTAAATACCTCTAGTATATGTTTCATCTCAGTTATTGCCTTTAGCTCTACAACTTCTATTTGGTACCTTCTAATATTTTCCATATGTTCGCTGAGGTTCTCACCGTGTCCAACCATTCTTCTTGGCAGGGAGCGAGCATTTTTATGACCATTATTTTGAAATTTTATCAGGCAAATTACTTATCTCCATTTCATTCAGGTCTTTTGTGAGACTTCTTCTTGTTCTTTCATTTGGAACATATTCTTCTGTTCCTTCCTTTGCTTGACTCTCTGTTAGTTTCCAAGCAATAGATGACAAAACCTCCTTTTCCAGTCATGAAGGAGTGGCTTCATGTAGGAGAAAAACCTTGTCATTCAGTCTTGCCCCAGCTCTTGGTTGTCTGTCAAACCTCTGTGCTTGTCCAGGTAGCCTATTATATTTTTAATAGCTCCCAGTAGCTGAGGATATGCCAAGACCTGTTAGGATCTCAGTACCTCGATCCAGGCTATTTGGAGGCCAGACCATCTGGTAGCAGTTTTTTGTTTTTGTTTTTGTTTTTGTTTTTTTGCAGATTTTTTTTAATGTGTAAATATATATAGTCCTGTGGGACCAAAAGTGTAAGCCCCACCAGGCACACCAGTGCCAGGTGATACCCCCCTGGGCAGCAGCCGCAAGAACTGGGACAGCAGACATAAAAGCGAGGGCACCAGGTGCATGTAAACTCCCTTCCAGGAGGCATTGGTGCTCCGGAGCACAGCAGAGGGAGAATGAAGGTAACACCCACATTCTGAGGCATCTGGAGAGGATAACAGTCAGCCCCTAGATGTCTGTTTAATTAGAAGACTGCCCTTCAGGCCACAGCCATGATGATTAGCTATTCCAAGCCTCCTTCACAGAAAGACAGATCAGGATCTGTTGCCTCTTACTGTGTCCTGGGGGTCATAGCTCTTTAAGAGTTCTTTTTCCCTTTGTTGCAGTCCTGCAGGACCCACAAATATAAGTCCCGCTGGTCACCATAACCAGGTGCTGTAGAGGTGCCCGCTGGCAGCAGCTGCAAAAATCAGGGCACAGAGAGGGATCTGAGATCTGTTCTGGGTGACACCAATTGTCATAGTCCCATGGAATGAGAACACAAGTTCGCCTGGCCCTCAGCATCAGGCAGTCGAGAGAAGCCCCCTGGGCAGTGTCTGCAATGACTGGGGCAGCAGCACACGTAAAAGGTCGCTTCCAGGAGGTAATGACGCTCTGGAGCACGGGGAGGGGAAAGTGTGAAGGTGGCGCCCATCAGCCCTGTCCCCAGAGAGAAAGGTAGCATCCACTAGCCCTATCCCCAGAGAGTGCTCTAGTAGAACACTGCTAGATGCATGTGTTACTTTAGATGCCTCCCCTCAGATCCACATTTTAATGTAAGCAGGTGACCCTCATCCACTTCAAGTCTGGGTGTGATTGGCTGCCTCTGACAGTGGAGGCTTGGTGTAGATTATACTCTCCTTGGATAGGCCACATGTGGATATGTGCCTGGTTCAGGACATGATCAGTTTTCATTAATTGGCTTTAATTGCCAGTGATTTAAAACACAGAAATACATTAAATCATAACAATTCTTGATTTCTACCATTTGCTAGGGATAAAGTTCTTGGATTACCTCGGTTTATCTCAGCTTACAAAGTCCCCCACGAAGGGGCGCCTGGGTGGCTCAGTGGGTTGAGCCCCTGCCTTCAGCTCAGGTCATGATCCCAGGGTCCTGGGATCGAGCCCCACATCGGGCTGTCTGCTCAGCGGGGAACCTGCTTCCCCCTCTCTCTGCCTGCCTCTCTGCCTACTCGTGATCTCTGTCTGTCAAGTAAATAAATAAAATATTTAAAAACAAAAAAACAAAACAAAACAAAAAAAGTCCCCATGAAGAGGTTCCTCCTGACTTCTGTGACCACGTGTCTCCTCCCCTCCCCATCCTGACTCTACATGTCCAGTCCAGTGCAGTGACTCCATTCTTATGGGATCCACACTCCCTCTCACCTGCTAGCCAAAGCCCCAGGACGTAGCCATCTGGAGGAAGGCTGTCTCATCTGAGTCTGTTCTCACCTAATTATTCTTCAGCTGCCCTGATGCCCTCTTTGCCAGGATGTGCTGGGTATCCCACTTAGGTGTTCCCAAGTGCTTGTCATGCTTAGCCCACATGTCATAATTATGACAATATTTTGATGTGATCTACTGACTTGTGCATGTAAACCACAGTACTATAAGCTTTATGAAAACAAAGACTGTGTCTCACCTATTCCTATAACCCCAGAATCTAGCACTTTTCAGGGCACATGGCTGATACTCAGTAAATAACTGTTAGGAAAATGAGGTTGGTCCAAAGACTCATACCTACAAGTGTCATTATAGTCAACTCATGAATGTGCTACTTTCCTACAGATGTTACAACAAAGTACCACAAGCTAACTAGCTTGAAACAAAAGAAATTAATTCTCTCATAATTCTGGCAGCCTGAAGTCCAAATCCAGGTGTCAGCAGAGTGATGCTCCATCAGACTCTAGGTAGATCCTTCCTTACCTTTTCCTGGATTGGCCACCAATCTTTGGCGTTCCTTGGCTTGCAGCTTCATCACCCCAATCTCTGCCTCTGTCATCAGATGACCTTCTCCCTGTGTCTCTGTCTTCTCACAGTGTTTTCCTCTTCTTATGAGGATACCAGTTGCCATGAACTGAATTGTCTCCCCAATATTCCTATTTGTTATCACAACCATATTCCTGATGAATAGCTGAGCTGAGGCTCAGAAAGTTTCGGTAACTCCCTCTCTCGGTCATTTTGGGGCTACTGTAACAAAGTACCACAGACCAGGCAATTGGAGTCTGAGCTGGGGGCAGCGGCAGGCAGATCCAGTATCCAGCGACAGCCTGCGTCCTGGTTTGCAAATGGCTGTCTTCCTGCTGTGTCCTCACGTGGTGAAGAGCAGAGACAGAAAACAACCTCTCCCCTGAAAAAGACATGAACCTCACTCATGAGGGCTCCACCTTCCTGACTCAATCAACTCTCAAAGACCCCACCTCCTAAAAACATCACCCTTAGCATTTTAACATGTGAACTGTGGGGGGGGCACATAAACATTTAGTCCATAGCACAGCCCCCAAACCACCCTGCTCTAGGGGGGCAGCGAGGGCACCTGGTCTATGACAGGTGCACAGCAACCCCTAGGCCAGTCATTGCACATCAGCTGAGGCCCGCCAGGAAGATTGACAGTGTTACATTTCTGAATACTTTTAATGTATTCCAAAAGGACATATTATTTTCCCATTTTTTCTTTTTTTTTTTAAGATTTTTATTTATTTATTTGTTAGAGAGAGAGAGAGAGAGCACAGGCAGACAGAGTGGCAGGCAGAGGCAGAGGGAGAAGCAGGCTCCCTGCCAAGCAAGGAACCCGATGTGGGACTCGATCCCAGGACGCTGGGATCATGACCTGAGCTGAAGGCAGCTGCTTAACCAACTGAGCCACCCAGGTGTCCCCATTTTCCCATTTTTTCTTAAGGAAGGCAGCAAGATACAGCAAGAGCACCCCCCACGAGGGCTCTGAAATGGGAGCATTTGCTGTGTGGCTTTATGCGACATGTGTGTGCTCTCCGTGCCCGAGCGGTCAGACCTGTGAACCCAGCCTCACTACTCAGCAACCTGTGAAGGGCCACACATGCATGCATCTCTGCAGCCTGGGGCATTCGTGGCCTGGGAGACACTCTTCTCTTGCACAAGCCACCAGCTTCCTTGGAGAATCATCCTAGCTCAAACTGCTCCAGGAGGCGATGGGAGGGATGGAGGGAGTCTGCAGAGGGCTGGAGCCTGCTCACTCTGCCCAGTAGGAACTCACGTTAAAGTTTCAGGGATTTTAGGAGCCAGTTGTTCAAACATAGCCATATTATAAATTAAAGTATGCAAATTCACAACTAAATGAATTATAATAAAAACAAAGGTAATAAGGACTCAAGATCCCTCACTCCCTGATGAGTGTACCACATGTTACTGTTTTGTTCCCTGAGGTTACCGTGTGTCTGCCTGGGGGGACTCCAGGA
Source organism: Taxidea taxus jeffersonii (assembly GCA_003697995.1). Lineage (NCBI taxonomy): Eukaryota > Metazoa > Chordata > Mammalia > Carnivora > Mustelidae > Taxidea > Taxidea taxus. Next base: position 41,180 of record RCUC01163730.1, on the reverse strand, counting down.
CTGTGCCTTACTGTCCACCTCCTCCCAGCTCTGCTTCTCCCAGTGTACCTCCAGGGACGCTGCCGCTGAACCATGGCAGAATTTACACCACCGCAAGCGGCTGTCACTATAAATCAAGGCTTGGTTTATTAGTGCCAAGGAGGCAGATCAAACTTGAAAGTGTGTTCTGTGTGCAGTCATTGAATACACAGCAGAGAACACAAACAGTGCGGAAAATATCCTCCCAATATTTGAAAACCATCATCCAGTTCAGCAGAGGTAGTCACCCACCCACGTCGTCGAGAAACGGTCCATCCAGACGTGCAGCTCTGTCATTTTACTTGTCTTACTCACCAGCATGAACAGAAGTGCGAGCTCACATTCACAGCAGAGCCACGCTTGTTCATCGATGGAGGGCACTGGTTGACTATGAAAGATGCAAGAGCTTGGCAAAAATCAACAAGAGCAATCTGTGAGAATCAATTGACCATATGGAATTTACAGTAAAGAGTATTGTATACTTTATTATTACTCGTAAATTGTGTGCTGTGTATCCTCTTTGTCAATAACAACATACATCAACTTGCGTGCACAGGTGTGCATGCACTTTGTCGGAGAGCTGGTTGTCACATGTCATCAGCACACCTCTGACTTCGAGCACTGCCAACCTTGACCTTCTGGACATTCAGCCTTTCTTATGCCTTCATTCTCTGTGGTCAACAGCTCAGCTCTGGTCCTAGAAATGTTGCAGTCACTGGTCTCAATCACGTGGGGTTGCAGGACTCAATGCCAGGACCTGAGTCTCTGTGAGGCTGGCTGAAGGCTCTGGGTCCCCGTGGTGGGGGGCAGGATCTGTCATACGGGACCAGTCACCAGGAGGAACCCTCATCTCTGCATGAAGTTATATCGGCCTCTGCCTGTAGACCCACCTGCTTCTAGTGGTCAGGCAGGCAGACAGGAGGGTATAGGCTGGCACACCTGCAGACAGGAGTGCACAGGCTGGCACACCTGCAGCTCAGAGATGCTCCTTTCGAGTTGATGTGCCTTGACAAAGACTCTCTCTTTGCCCAAACTCTTGTCTGCCTCCCCCAAGTCTATATGACTCCACCTCAACCACCTCTGCGGAGCCTGCCTCATCCAGTCATAGCAGGAATCCTGTAACATCAGCTTGGAAGAAACCCCTGCCCTGGATATCTGATAGGGTCCCCACCCCCCACCATCCCCAGGGGATGTCTGGGCACCTTGGCCTGCCATCAGCAGAAGCGTGTCTGGTCTGTTTCACCAGAACACCCCTCACTCCTGAAGTTCCTCTCAGTAGTTTCCATGCAATGCCCTGGCCTGTCCCCACGTGTCCTTGCTGTCCTCAGAGTTGAGACCAGTTCTCCCCTGAACTCGCCTTTCCCTACTACAAAGACCCACCCAGAATAAAATCTGATGTTACCACCTGCACTGTCGCCCAGGGCAGCCTCCCCCAGGGCCCTACGTGAGTGTCCAGCTGGACATGCTGGACCTAGTGGTGGGCTTTCTTGAGAAGAGAATTTGGCCTTTTTTAAGTTTTGGTAAACTATACATACAATTTACCACCATAATTATTTGTAAATGCACAGCTCAGGCATGAAGCCCATTCAGGCTGTTCTGCAAACATCCCCACCATCATCTCCAGACTGAAACTCTGTCCCCACTAAACATCGGCCCTACCCCAGGTCCAGCACCCACCCTTCCACCTCCTGTCTTTATGGATCCGACCACCCTGGGGTCCTCACAGAAGTGGGGTCATGCTTCAGGGACTGGCTTATGTCACCAAGCCTGGTATCCTCAAGGTCCATCCACGTTATAGCAGGTGTCGGCTCCTCCTGCTTTTTAGGCTGAACGATATGCTGCCGTGTGGCTCTACCCTGGTTTGTCTATCCACTCACTGCCAGCGAACCCTTGAGTTGTTTCCACAGTTTGGCTGTTACAAGTAACACTGCTATGGACACACGTGTACAGATACCTGCTCAAGTCCCTGCTTTTAATTATTTGCAGAATGATAAGGGCCAGAAGTGGAAATGCCAGATCGTACGGTAACTTTTTTTAATGTTGTGAGAAGCCACCACACTGTTTTCCACAGCGGCTGCACCAGTTTGCATTCCCACCAACAGTGCAAGGCCCCCGTTCCTCCACATCCTCGCCAATGCTTCTTGTTTGCTATGGTTTTGAGAAGCGAGCCATACCAACGAGTAGGGCGATCTTCCATCATGCTCATTTGCATTTCCATGGCAATTAGTGACATGGAGCTTCTTCTCGCATGTCTGTTGGCCAACTGTATGTCTTCTTTGGAAGAAAGTCTATTCGAGTCCCTTGCCCTTCTTCTGAATAGGATTGTTTGGGTTTTTGGTGTTGAGTTGTAGGAGTTCTTTATATATACTGTATATTAACCCCTTATCAGATATGTGATTTGCAAATATTTTCTCCCACTCTGGGTGTTGTCCTTTACTCTGTCAACAGCATCCCTTGATGCACAGAAGCATTTTTACTTTGAAACAGTCCAGGAAATTTGGCTTTGAATTTCAAACCACAGCTAATTTCAACTACTATGGCCTGCCCCATAGTAGGTTCTGGTGCCCAAAGAAAGAGCCGGTGCTGTCTACAGTCAGCAGGGTGGACTGACTGGCAAAGAGACAGTAACAAATTGTCATGCCTCGGTTATGGCACCCAATGCAATGTGCTCTAGAAAACACACACACACACACACACAGGTTAGGGCAGCCTCATAGCTAAGGAAACATCTGGGTCCTTGCATAACCAAAGTGACCCTAGGACCATCAGCCAGCAAAGGGTGTCCCTCTCAGCCCCCCTAAGAAACAAAAGTCTCCATGGAGAGCCCAACAGACCCAAGGAGGCTCCAGGGATGAGAGGATTGTGCTGGGTACCCATGTCTTCACCCCCAAGACTGCAACCCCAGAACCTCACTGAGGCCTCACGATCTGCTGGGGATGTGACCACAGTCGGGTTCATGACTCGCCCCCCACAGCCCAGGCTCATCTGTGGAAGGGAATAATGATCCATTTGTATTCATAAAACTATTGCCGAGAAGATTAATTAAAAGGCGAGGGTATTTTTAACCATCTGTACTAATTTAGGGGAAGAATTTAGAAATATAATTGTATTATCTGTAACTGAGGAATTCACAGATCCCTCTTGGAATCAGAATATTAATGTGTCTCTCAAAGAGACTCAGCAACATGAGCAAATCACGGCTGCCATTCCTCCTAAATTAGCGCAATTAAATAAGGATAATTTTAAATGTTTGGCTTCAGGGGCAGGGGGTAGGGGAGTGAAGTCACATAAAAGCAAGAAGACCAAGCTTTCTCCCCCAAGTCTGGGGAAGCCACATCTCTGACACAAAGCTGAAGATCAGCCCCATGGCCACTGCCCTGGTCCCCGAGGGCTGGGATTCAAGCCCAAGGAGGTGGGAATGGATGTTCTCCTGTAAATAATGCAGCAGAGAAATCATATCAGCCTTGGGGATGGGAAGGATGTGTTCAGAGATACAGCCCAGGGCCAGCTGAGTGGGTCCTCAGAGCTTGGAGTTGGTAACCCCAAGCCTCTGTCCCCATGGGACCCACGGAAAGCACCAGCCCTCAGCGTGGCTAGACTAGTCATTTATTGAAAGACACAAAGGAAAAAAGCCCCAGGGCAAGTTTGGACAAGGGGGCAGTTGGGAAGGTTTTTGCTGGGTGGTGGTGCCTGGGGACAGGGAAGGGTCTTTCTGCAGACCCCAGGCTGTGCCACCTTGCTCGGACTCACATTGGCAGGGGAGGCAAGCTAGAGGACTCCGCTGGGCCCTGGGGAGGCCAGAATATCCACACCAGTTCAGAGGCCCCACAAGCGCTCCTGGCCACTGAAGGGCTAAGGAGATGGAGGGGATTTCACATGTGCCAGGGCCTGGGGGCAAGGAGGGCAAGGAGGGCAAGGGGCTGACACTCAGAAGGCACACGCTCCACCAAGCTCCTTCTCCTGGCAGACTTCCTGAGCATCCTCCCAAGGCCCTTGGGATCCAGCGGCTTCGCTGAATTTCCTAACACACGTTCGCATACATGCTGTCGGTTAGCTGCTCACCAAGGGACGCTGTACCACGGGAGTTAGTACATATGTATGCGCACACATGCCCTTGCATGCGAACATGCATGGGTGTGTACACACCTGAATGCACACGTGGGCCCATGTGTCCATGTGCTTGCACACATGCCCTTTCTTGCACATGTGAGGGTGTGTGCGTGCATGCAGATACACATGTTGGTACATGAGTGCACACACGTGCACATGTGCCCTTGCATGCACACACGCATGAGTGTGCTCATATGTGCAAACACACTTGTGGGTCCATGTGTCCATATGCTTGGAAATGTGCCCTTGCATGCACATATGTGGGTATGTGCACACATGCAGACACACATGGGTACATGAGTGCACAAACATGCACACGTGCCCTTGCATGCACACACACATGAGTGTGCTCGTATGTGCAAATGCACTTGTGGTTCCATGAGTACACATGCGTGCACATGTGCCCTTGCACACACACGTGTATAGATGTGCACACACATGTGTGGGTACATGAGTGCACGCACGTATGCACACAGGCTTTGAAACAAGTGTTCAAATCTTGGTGCTGACCTGTACTAGCAATGTGATTTTGGGGAAGCTTTGGAACCCTTGCTGAGCCTCCGATGAGGCTCAGGCCACCCAGGTTGGTAGAAATGTGGATTCTAGTGGCCAATTTGTTTCAAGAAAGCACAGCTGACAGGCAGGACCCTGACTTCGTGTCCCCTACCCCACCACTCTCATATGCCCTGAAATGGGGGAGGTGTCCACGGCGAGCAGGGAATCATCCTCCGAAAGGACCAGGGAGATGGGAGCTCGGGTGCAGCAAAGCAGGCAGAATGGTTTACAGCCAGCCACGTGTGCCGGCAGCGTTCTCCCGGCATCAGGCGCATGCCTGGCTCTGCCAAGGTGAACCCTTCTCCAGGACATGTCCCCAGGCAAGCGTTGTGCACAGAGAAAATGAACAGAGAGCTGCATCCAAGAGGCTCTGTGAGACACTGGCATGGGGGAGCGAGGCTGGACCTACACCTGCCCCCTCCTGGCGCACCAGTGGGCAACAGGGTCCAAGTGTCCCCTCACCACTGAGCAGTAAACCCCCCCATGCTCCCCCCCAAACAGCTCCTTTTCCATTACCGTGTCCCCCACCCCATCCGGCTCAGCCCAGGACTCGCAGCTGTGGCTTCCAGAGTGAATGCACATTTTCCGTCAAACAGGACCAACATGTGTGCACTGAGCGCCTACTAATACAAGGCCTAGATCATGCCAAGGTCAGGGAGAACTGAGCTAAGGGAGGTTTCGGGGCCAAGCACAGCTCCTTAGCCCACCAGAGAGAAAGCAGAGGGGTTCCAGGAGTGGGGAGGGGACTGAATAAACTGGGGAGAAGCTGGACAGCGAGAGTCCCTGGGCCCCCGCAGACGTGGGGTAGAGAAGGCTGGTCGAGTTGCTGTCATGCCGACATGCCAGGCTTGGGAACTCTTGCCCCAGAGCTTGGTGGCAATTGGGGTAGCATGGACCCCCCTCTGATGCACACATCAAGTCCCAGGGGGACAAACTGAGGCCAAGGGACAGGAGCTCAAGGTCATGACCCAGGCCCTCCGTTCTAGGCCCCGATGAGTTCTGGGGAGGGATCCCCCCATACGCCACCCTCCGTCCCATCTTGCTTACCAGGAAGCTGTGGCTGCGCCCACGAGGTCCTCTAGCCCTGACTTCCCGGGAGGCTGCCCTGCCAAGGGCTCTCCAGGGGACAGTGACACTCGGGGCAACCCTGATGGGCTCTGCCCCCCTCCACTGACACTCCACCCACCCCCTGCATCTGTTCTTCCAGCAGTCCACCGGAGGTCCCCAACATCCCACCACTCCTTGATCCCACAAGCACTCAAGACCACCTACCCTGGGTCAGCCTTCAGGCTCGGACCTGCAGACGCACCAAGAGCCAGCCTGCTTCCTCCTGCTGCTGGCGAGAGAGAACCTTCAGCCTTGCTCTTGAGATGCCTCCACATTACCCACCAAACTCTCTCCCCAGGACCGCAGCCCCTCCCCCATGACAGCCGCCCCTCCCCTCTAATGACAGCCCCTCCCTCATGGCAGCAGCCCTCCCCCCGGACAACTGTCCCTTTCACCCCTTCCAGTAACCCTCTAGAATAAAGTGCCTCCTTCCTGAGCTGGACTGCTCCCGGTGGTCACGGGAGCTCTGTATGGGGAACTCGGGCGGAAAAAGCAGAAGGACAGGGAGGCGGACTGTGCAGAGCTTGGGAAGAACCTGTTCCAGGCAGAGCAAAGTGGGTCAGGCAGGGCGGGAGAAGGACCAGCAGAGGAGTGAGGACTCCGTGCAGGGCAGCGGGGATGGCCTGGGCCACAGCGGGCGAGGGTCCGGTCAGCCCCTCGTGGACGGTTGTGCAAAGGGGAGCAGAGGCCTGGGGCACAGCAGCGGGCGGGTCAGGATCTTTCCAAAGCCGGTGATGACCGCGGCACGGCTGGCGCTGACATGGCCACCCCGGACAGGCGCATCTGATGAGGCAGGAGAGCTCAGATAATTGCGAAGTCCTTGAGGCAGGGATGGAAAGCAAAGGCAGGACCCCGGAAACAGGAATTGTGTGCTGCACTCCCCCCACCCAGAACTGCTCTGCAGTCACCTGGGGCCAGGCTCGGAAGGCCCTGTGGAGAGGCAGATGTGGTCTGGGGGACACATCTCCTTTCCAGCCTCCTGAACACAGTCTATAATAACCCACCAGGCAACCAGCCACCCTGCTGGGTGGAGACGGAAGTGGTGAGCTGTGGGCTGTCTGGTTTCAATCTTGGGGCAGCCAGCCAAGGGGGCAGGGGTCCAGGGCTTCTCCTAAAACCGCCTCTCTGATTTTATAACTCCCCTCCAATGTCTCTGTGAGCCTCATACCCTGTCCCTCTCCCTCCCTCTCTCCTTTCTCCTCAAAACACCTGAGTGGCTTCCATGCTCCTGCCCAAGTCCTGAGGGAGGGGCAGGAGGTGCTGGCTGGGGAGAGGAACGCCGAGCACCCTGTGCTATGGGGAATGCACCCCCAAAGTGTGGGAGGAAGATGCAGGAAGAACAGAGACGGTAGCCGTCTGGTTAGAGAGTAGAAATGATGGCAGGAGCTGGGGCAGTCATATTGTGATAGCGGCCACCGGTGGAGCACAGCACGCCAGCAAAGACAGGGCTCTTGCCATTGTGGAGCCGCCACGTGAAGCCTGGTCAGCCTGTGCTGCCCAGCACAGGTCCATGCAAGGGACACTGGCTTCTCTGTTGCATCAACCACTGCGGCACTCCTTCCCGTTGCAGCAGCTGGAGCCTGTGTTTTAACTCACGCCGACCCTAAAGAGAGGCTTCATCGGCTCAGGAGAGCTCAAGGCTAGAAATCCATCTGCACAGGCAGAAACTCCAGCTGCTCTAGGTCTGAAATCCTTGTTTTTAATCTAGCGTCCTTGGGCAGTGACCATTGCAAATTTCTGCATCAGGAAGCAGAACAGCGCGTACCGCCCACACCTGATGGAAGTCTCTGGTACATATTAGGTAAGGTAATGACTGCTCTAGAAAAACAAGCCCCAACACATATAACGTCCCAACACAACAGCAGTTTGGTCTGGGCTCAGATAAAGTCCGAACGGGAATCGGAGGCTCTCCTCCACGCTGGGACTCCAAGCTTTCCACCTTCCCCGGGCAGCAGAGTCCCCTCCCCTCCTCATGCAGCCCCTCGGTGGGGAGGGAGAGAAGTGTGTGCAGGTGAGCGCTGGAGTGCTTCCTTCCCCACATTCGTTTGTCCAAACCTCTGTCACTTGACCCTGCCTAGTTACAAGGAGGCTGGCAAGGGCGATCGATCCCTGCCTGGAAAACCAATCCCCAGTGCCAGCAGTGCAGCTCTGAAGGAGAGGACCGATCTTTGATGGATAGCCAGCGGTCTCCACCATGACTCCCAAGAGTCCCATGATGGTTCCAGCCACTTACACGAAGAATACATAAAAATAAAGGTCCTTTCCCCTGTGTGGACATGGCTGCCATCCACACTCCGTTCTCGGCACCAAGGAGACAAAGGCGGGGACGGGAGGAATAGAGCAGACACGGTTCCATCGGGACTGGGGGGTAAGCGTCTATTCCTTCTGTGGCAGACTCGCATTCCAAATCTCCCATTGTGCCCGGGCTGGAAGGAACGCCTCTTCTTCACCGAGCGCCCCGAGGTCTCATGCGCGGAGAAAGAAACCAGATGAGTGGCCAGAGGATGGCCTGTGCAAGGAAGAAGGGTTCTCGGGTTCGTATCATTTCTTGGTGGACAAGCTGCCTCTGTCTGGTCCGGGAGAGACTGAGCCTAAGTCAGGAACGTAACCCAGGCATCAGTGGGGTCCCCTGCGGTCCTGTTTCCGTGACGACTTGCGTTCAAGGACCTGCACTGTGTAGCATCTGATGGTCTGATCTGTCCTCCTCGGCTAGACCTCCTGGAAGCGTCTTCCCTCCCTTCCCTAATTCTCTTGCTTCCATATCCATCCCAGAGCCTCTCACGGGGAAAGACCCAGGAGCTCGACCCAGGAGCTCTCGGTGACACGGAGCACTTGGGCTCTTGCCTAACCCCTGCTTTTCATCTCGTCTCTGTGATGTTAGGGAGACCCACGCAGCCTTCTCTCTGCTCCAAACTTCCTCTGGCCCAGCTTCACTCCAAATCCAGAGGGCAATGAGGGAAACCCGCAGTCTGTCTGGGAGGGCACGGAGAAGGCCGGGACCCTCGCAGGCTAACAGATCTTGCCCCAGGGCCTGAACCGCATAGAGACAGTGCGCACCGTGACCGCATGAGGACGACGGGCAGAATGAAAGCCAAGGCCACACAGTCACCCAGAGCTGGGGACACGAGGCTAGCACGGGCCACACACAGAGTGCTCGGCAACCCCCACCGGAGGTCACTTGTGGGGAGGCGGCTCAGACCGCCTGCCTGAGTTCACCCCGCGGGCTGGCTAACGGCCCAGCCAGGCTCAAACCCAGATGGTTCCTTGCGCGCCCCACCCGGGGTTCGACCCTCCCCCTGAGAGGAGAAAGGACGCACAGCGGTGAGGAGGGCCCTGGGCGGACCGCGGCCGCTGCGGGAGGACCCCTTCCCCAGGGCTAGTTCGCTGTGGCGCACGTGCCCTCCGCGTCCCAGTGCAGGGTCCACCTGACCCCACGCGGGCCCCAGGTCTCCCCGCGTGGCGCGGGGTCGCTCCTCCCTCTGGAGGGACGCCCTCTGGGGAGCACAAGCGGGCGTGCGAGGGGCGACCGCGGCTGAGCGCGTCCCCGGACTGTCTGGAGCTCGGTCCTACCCTGGACACGGCCCGTCGGCGCTGGCTTTCCCCAGCGGCGGGAGTCGCGGGGGCTCCTTAGCCATGACGCGGGTGGCCGTTCTCACCCCCGTGGGAGACGAACTCCAGTGGCTGAAGCTCACGCGAACCTGGAAAGCGCAGGTGGGAGGAGGGGCGGGGAGCGGAGGGAGACGGGGCTGGGCCCGCGCTGGGGGCAGCGGGAAACCTGGACTCCCGGCTCGGAACTGCTGGTCAGGGGGCCACGGGGGGCCACGGGGGGCCACCAGGGCGAGGTTTTACAAGGGAGGGAAAGTCCCTTTTGCCTTTGGATCCTAAGTCATGGAGACCTGACCCCTTTAAGACATCCCCCAGAAAACAGGGCCCCTGCAGCCGAGCCCCAGGGCCTCCACACAGCAAAGTTGTGCCCACTGGTCCGGGCTCCCACTGGCCGAGCTGGACTTTGCCTACGAAATCCAGCCACGCCTCCAGTCCTGAATCCTTGCTCCTCAGGGTTCAGGCTCCCGGATCCTACCCTCCCCGCAAGGGGCCTATTAACAGCCCCACCGCTGGCCCAGGGCTCCTCCCCAGGTCCGGATGAGCCCCGTCCCCCCACCACACGCCGGTTCTTGCCTTGGCCTCCGTGTCTGCCCCCGCCACCGTGGCTGGGAGGCTTCCTGGCAGCCTCAGGAGAATGACCTCCACATCTTCTGAAAGGGACCCTGCCAGTGGGCCCGGCCCCCTCTCCACCTGTCCCGGGGACTCATGGGTCGGCCCTGGGGGCTCTGGAGAGTCCTGCGTGCGGCCTCGCTCCCACCTGCTCCAAACACACCACCAACTTCACCCTGCCCTGGGCTGGCACCGTCTGTCCATCCATCCGTCTGTCTCTGTCACCGTCGCTCATGTCCCCACGATGCAGTGTGACGTAACAGAAGCAGCGGGGTCCGTTTGTAACGTAGACTGAACTACTTCTGGACAGGACAGAGGCAGGACGCAAGTTACACGACCATCCGGAAGGGAGCGCTGGGGGGGGCTGGGGTGAGGAGCCGGCCGAGCGTGGGGAGGGTCCGGGCAGAGGGGTGAATGGCTCACAGGTCTGCGGGTCTCCCTTGCGGTGGGCTATGGACTGAGGTGTGTCCCCCAGATTCCTGTGCTGAAGCCCCAGCCCCCCGTGGGGTGATACTGCGGTGGGCCCCTTGGAAGGTGCTTCCTGTTAGATGAGGTCACGGGAGGCAGGCCCCGTGACGGGATTAGTGCCCTTGTGAGAAGGGGAGAGACACCAGGGCTCACTCTCTCCCCACGTGGGGACCCAGCGAGAAGGCCAGGAAGAGGGTTCTCACCGCAGCCCGACCGTGTGGACACCCTGACCTTGGACATCAGCCTCCAGAACCGTGAGAGTTCAGGAGAGAACCAGGTTCAAGCCCCCAGCCTGCGGAATTTTGCAACTGAGCTGGAACAAGAGCATCTCTGTCCCATTCATGCTCGCGGAGCAGCATACACGGAGTCGGGGAGGGTCTTCTCCTCTTTCCTTGCTTGGGAGAGACTGTGAAGGTTCGGTATGAATTCCTTAAATGTTAGGCAGAATACAGCAGTGAGGCCAATGGACAGAGGTCTGTGTGGTGTGTCCAAGGCAGAATGGTCAGGAGGTCAGTGTCACCGGGGGCAGAGAGCAGCAGGTGCGTACAGGGCCCAGCGGCCACAGGAAGGAGGGCGGGTGTGGCGCGGGGAGAGGCGGCCACATCTGTCCTCACGGTACAGGAGCCCTCCGGCTTCCAACGTGGCTGGGAAGGTTCTGGCAGGACAGGAATGGAGACCAGGAGGCCAAGTGGGTGAGTGGGGGGAGGAGTAGTAAGAGGGGGGGCGGTGTCTTATCACACGGCACACGTGAGCTCGTCAGGGTGGGCCTGGGATTTGGGTCCCTTCTCCGGAGACCGGGGTCAGTGCCCAGAATCAGCCCAAGGTCACCTTGGGGGCAGGCCATGTCTTGGGCCCTCCCTCCCTCCCTCCCAGCGTCCTGCCCACCTGGCTTCCCACAGTGGGGTCCTGGGCTCCAGGAGGACTCCGGAGCCCACGTGCCATGCTCTCTGGAACGGTTTGCTCACCACAAACCATGAGGCCCCTTGAAGTCGTCAGAGTGGCTGCACAGGGAGTGAAGAAAAAGGAAACACACACACAAAAAAAACAATTTACAATTGCAAATTGGAACTCGTCTCCAAGCGCGCACGGTAATCTAGCTCACGAGACAGATGGCAAAGAAGCTTCCAGGAACACGTTAGAACACATCACTGAACAGCCGAGAGCAGACGGGTCCCAGAAGGGCCGGCTGCCTGTCATTCCACCTTGAGGGGCTGGGACAGGTGGCAGGAGCTGGCCCCGTCCACCTGCTCTCCTCTGCTGGCCATCCCTCAGCCCTTGACTCTCCACGGCGGGGCCCGCAGAGCCACAGCCTCAGGCCTCCAAGACCCCGAGGCACAGGCGCCCTGTGCAGCTGTTTAAGGGAGCAGGGGGGCCAGACGCTCCCTGACGGCTGCACTTTAAACTGAGGACGAGGACAGCGAGTCCGGGAGGCGAGCCGAAGCGCACTGGAGTCTGAGCGCAGCTCAGGTGGGGGACCTGTGGGAGGAGGGGCGGACGGAGGGAGACCGCGAAGCCCAACGAGGAAGGAGAGAAGCCCGTCCTCCCGGGTCACTGCTTTATGCAGATGAGAACAGGTGTACCAGAACCTGGAGCGCTGCCGTCCGAGACGCACATCCTCGGCTCACTAGCCCCGCAGCCACGGCCCTCCTGACGCCCAAACTCTGCTCTTTTTAGGGGGAAACAAAGGGCTACCCCGTGGATGGGTGTTACGAAGTGTGTTTGTTCGCAGGGTGACTGAGGGGCCGTCACCGAGAGCAGCAGCAATGGCAAAGCACATCTAGCCCACATCTGCGGAGGGAGGCCACGTGTGGGTGACCGGCCTCGGGGCGGCAGCTGGGGCGTGGACACCGGGCCCGGCCTGACTCGGGGGCCAGCGGGGATGCTGGATAACAGGGGGATGGCAACATGGCCAGGCGGGACCCCAAAGCCGGGGCGGGGACCAGCGGACAGGAGGGTCTACTCGGGTAGAACCGGAGTTAAGTAGAGTGGAGGGACAGAGGGGACAAAGCTGGGACAGAGAGGACAAAGCTAGGACAGCTGGAGGTTCCACCAGACCGAAGGACTCTGAAACCTTCTACGGCTGAGGCTTCAAAGCAAGCTAGAAACTGTGAACGACGCGGAAACAGAAAGCGTGTACAAGCAGCAAACCAGAGACACGCGCGCCCCCGGACTGGGTGGAGAGGGGCAGGTGAGGCGGCGGAGGGAAGGAGGGCGAGGGGGGGCGACCGGCCCCGCGCCAGGACCTGCCTTTTCTGGTGACTGCTTTGCTCCCAGCCGCCATGGGGGTGTTTGGAAGCACCAAGGATCCGGAAGGTTCTCAGGACCCAGTGCTGCTCTGTGAGATGTTAACTGTTTTCCACATAAATCCAATACATTTCACAAACAATTTCCTTAACGCACCGCCTGCTCCTCCCTGAGAGAACAGAAGTGATTAATAACGTTAACAATGAAAATGGAAAACCCCCAAAGATCATTTGCAGCCTTGCCAAGCCGCACTTGGATTTGAATCAGGCCAGCAGACCTCACTCCACGGAGAAGGTCTTGGAGGGACACAAGCCCCCCAGCTGCCTGCCCTCCTCTCCAGCAGAGACGGCCCGTGGGGCAGGACTTCTCTCGAGGGAGACCCTTCTGCCCCCAAGCTCGGGCCACCCCTGGCCTCGCCCCCCAGCCCTGGAGAATGGGACACCCCCAGGCAGTTCTGCTGGTCCCAGAAAAGCCCCAGGAGGCCCCTGGGTTCCGGGGATATGGCCTGCGGTGGGCGCACGGGGCTGGCATCTGCGGGTTTCTCTGGGGCGTCGTCCCAGCAAGCGGGACTCTCTTGCTCCCTCCTTCACTTACTCATTTGTGAATTGTGAAGTTAACTCCGCAAATATCAACAGCTCTTGCGAGCCCTGGGAAGGGAAAACAAAGGCCCTTGGCAGAGTTCCTGTCTCGGCCTCCGTCTTTCTGACTCGGGCTTCACAGGAGGCTGTGGGGCCATCTGCGAAGTGTGCTCCTGCTCCCTCCAGCCTGGAGACGGCGGCAGGTTGGACACAGAGGCCACTGGTTCAAAGCCCGGCCCGGGGCCCTTGAACCTTGCAGGGTCACTCATCTGTGTGCTAGTGTGCTGGGGTGAAACGGCACAGGCTGCGTGGCTTAGAACAACAGAGACCTCTTCGCTCACCACTCCGGACACTGGTGATCCAAGGTCCAGGTGTCGGCAGCCTGGTTCCTCCAGGGGTCCCTTTCCCCAGCTCGGGGATGGACGCTGTCACCCTGTGCACGCAGTGTTCTCCCTGGCCGCATGCCCTGTGTCCCAGTTTAGCTCAGAGGGCCCAGGTCCTACTGGGTCACGGTCCCTCTTGATGGTCCCTCTATAAAGCCCTATCTCCAAATAGGGTCACGTTCGCAGGTGCTGGGGGTTCGTGCACCGACACGTGGATTTAGGGGCACACGGCAACCGTCCCTGAGCCTGGCTGTCCTTGCTGCCGCTCCAACCCCCTCCCAGAGTCTGGCAGGACCCTGCTGACGGGAGTAAGCAGTTTTCTGGCCTAGGACAGGAAACCACAGCTGTCTGGCGGGGTGGGGAGAGGACGTTAGCGAGTGCTCGACCAGCAGAGAAAATCCTGTAAGAAAAGCCAAGTTCCCTTGAAGAGGCGTGAGCGTAAGGTCAGAAACCTGGTATCAGACCAACCCACGTCTCCCCGGTAATTACACAGCCTGCCTGGCCGGCGGCTGAGACACGAACCAACACCAGCTCTTCCGAGGTAACAAAACAAGACAAAAAAAAATTTTTTTTTGAAATAAAAAAAGGCAGCCCCTCGGTGGGAGGGTTTTTGGCGTTTCATCTGAATTCCATAATGAATAATTTATATAAAGGCTTTATTGGAGCCCAGCGTTGCACAGTAAATGCTCCATGAGAACATACGCAAACATTTCAACATCAATTTCTCTCTGGTGGATTCGGCTGACAGCCCAAACCAGATCTGAGTTGCTACATTGCTTATTTACGAAAAATATCATAATCTTACTTTTATTTGCATTTTTCCAGGCATTTGCGGGGTGCTGAATTTGCCAGGCACGGGCCACAAACGCAGCTGCTCCTGTTGGATCCAGCAGGGAAGGGGGGTCCCAAATTCTGGAGCAGGACGTGAGGAGAGGGGCTTTCTGCCTGCACACAGCAATGAGAACAGAGACGGGGAGAGAAGGAACCACCTGCTTCCTGGGGCTTGAAAGTGACATGCCTGTCACCATGTGTCCTAGGCCACTTCTGGGCGCCGTGGGGTGCAGGCACGAGGGTTGAGCACGCCGGTGCGTCGGTTTGGGAAGACAGCGCCAGGTGCAGACTTGGCGGGGAGGCCTCCAAGAACAGGGTTCAGATCCTCCCCCTCCCTGGGTTGCGAGGCTCATGAAGTTTTCACTGCCCCTACTCTCCAGGGAAGTCAGCAGGTCTTAATGCGGTCACGTGGGCAGGGTGGCCGGCCCAGCAAATGTCTGTCGTGGATGGGTACACAGACGTGCAGAGCCCGGCCCCTGCCATGAGCAGGCCACCAGTGAGAGGTGTCTCCGTGGGCAGGAAGGGCTGGTCTTAACCCTGTTGTAGCAGGCAGGGGTGTCCCTCACCCCCACACTTGCTGCCCCCAAAGTTCATGTAGCCTCAGCTTTAATGCGTTCTTAATATTTTGTTTTTCTCATTCATGGATTCTTTATTGTTCTACACAATGTCCTCCTGAGGGTCTCTCGGTCGCCCGGCTCTGTGCAAGTCCAGAGGAATTGGACTGGGGGTGTGGGGAGGGATGGGGAGAGAGGGGCCTCCGGACACGGGCTCTGCCCTTCCCACCCCAGCCGGGGGAGGGGGGTGTTCCTGGTTTCCACACTGCCAGAACCACCAGCAGTTCAAGAATTATTGGATGTGGCTGAGGGTCCCTAAGCAGCCTGCGCTTTCTGCCCACTAAGGAATGACAGCCCTGGGTGGGAGGGAGGGGCAAAGATGGGAGGCTGTGGGAGGTCAGTGGGGTCCTGGAAGCCACAGAGACTCCCCATCTTGAAAAGACCTTGGTGGTCATCCTCAGGCATGGTGACCTGGGCTGGGGACACGGAGCAGCCACCAGCTGCATTGCTGACCAGCTGGGCAACTTTGAGCAAGTTTCTTTGTTTCTCCATGTCTTCATTCCCTCATCTCAAGGATGGAATGATTGCAACCCCTTCCCAAATGGACATTGGGAGGGTCTCCGATGGGGTCATGCCTGTACAGCTCAAGGCACAGTGCCAATGTGGAGCCAGATGTACACCCAAGAAATGCAGGTGGTGGCACATGCTTACTTTGGGGAGAAAGGAGGGACACCTAGAGTGTAGGGGTCTTCCCATCATCCTTTGGTGTGTCGCTAGGGGACAGGTCACCTGTGGCCTTCCCCAGTGCTCCCCATAGGCGATCTCATGTCTATCTTTCCTTTGCACTGCCCATAGACTTGGGTGGCCAGTTCCACCTGTCATTCTGTCTGAATCCTGATTAGCCAATCACAGTATGCCATTCCCCTCGCCAGTGATCATCTCGGTCAATCAGCACAGGAAGTCCACTGATTTTTCCGTGACTATTGTAGGTCTAGGCAGGGACACATGGTCTAGGCTGACCAATCAGAGTGATGAGAAGAATGCGAACGCCATCTTTCTCCCTCTGGGTGTTGTCCAGTCAGCAGCAGGCAGCACACATCTCAAGGCTTTGAGGGAGGCTGCCTGGAGACAAGGAGAGGCAGAGTCAAGGGAACCACACAACAGTGAAGCTAGAGCCTTGATGGCACCGTGCCTGCAGCTGACCTCACCTCTGAACCGGCTTGCATGAGATGATGCATCTCTTTATGGTTAAACCATCCTGAGCTGGCTCTTCAATGACTCAGGATCCAAGATGTCCTCCCTGGCACAAGTGTGAGAGTCATTCATTCACTCACACTATCTTCACAGAGAATCCAGCACACTGGGGTACTCTCTCTTTAGTACAAGGAATAAAAAAAGCAGTTAGGAAAAATTCTTCTGCCCCAAGTGCTTACAGTACAGGAGGGCAGACAGATGATCAACAGACAGGTGCCACCCAGGTGAGCAAAGGACAATGAGGGAGAGTCTGCCAAGCTTGGCTAGAGGGTCAGGGGAACAGGGTCAGGGAAGCTCCCAGCAGAGGCAGACCTGTGAGCCATGGTGGTGTTCCTTCCTCATAGTCCCTCAGATAGACCATCTGACTACTGAGAAATGCCCCCATGTCTAAAGTTAGAGGGTCTCAAATGTGGCCAGACCTCCATGGCCTCTCAAATGTCCAAGCCTCGGCAAAGTGTGAGTCAGGGGAGGAGCACAGGAGATAAAGGAGAAAAGAGGAATGGCCAAATTAAGGTTATAGCCAGAATTTTATTCTAAGCTTTGAGTAAGCTCACTTCTGTTTCTGAAGACCCACACAAAGTACTTTCAATTTTAATTTAAACTCATCCCTCACCACCCTAGAAAGGTCCATCAGAAGAGCTTCCTGTGGGCAATGGGGGGATCTCCCTGTTGAAGCCTAAGCCTGTCCTCTAATGAGGCAGAGCCCTGGGGTGGCCGAGACCCCCACTGCCTAGGAGTCACCTCACCACTCACTAGCTGAGTGACCTCTGCAAGACTCAATCATGTCCTGTGGAAAATGGGATGACGGAAGTACTAGTTAATGTGAGGAATCTACGGATAAGAGAAACAACGTTCTTAGCACCGTTCCTGGGATGCAGAAGGTGCTCAATAAGTGTATTATTTTCTAGACACTTTCACTCTAATTTAATGGTTTATCAGTGAAGATTAATCCGTCCAGCCAATTGGTATAACAGGGATTTACCTTCCTGACTCGAAACCAAAAAAAGGAAAAATAGGGGCGCCTGGGGGGCTCCGTGGGTTGGGCCTCTGCCTTCGGCTCAGGTCTTGATTCCGGGGTGCTGGGATCGAGCCCCGAATCAGGCTCTCTGCTCAGTGGGGAGCCTGCTTCCCCCCCCCTCTCTCTCTCTGCCTGTGTCTCTGTCTACTTGTGATCTCTCTCCCTCTCTCTGTCAAATAAATAAATAAAATCTTAAAAAAAAAAAAAAAAGCTGAACTTCATTAAAATTAAAAACTTCCGCCCTGGGAAAGACAATGTCAAGAGAGTGAGAAGACAAGCTCAGACCAGGAGAAAATATTTGCAAAACACACATCTGATAAAGGACTCTTACCCAAAATATACCAGGGGGAAAAAAACTCTTAAATCTCAACAATAAGAATAATTTCGAAAACAACCAGAGAATTAGTGAACTGAAGAGCAATTTCACAGAGCCCTGATATGGTATAACTGGAATCACCAAAGATGAGGAGCACAAAACCTATTTAAAGAAATAATGGCTTAAAATATTCCAAATTTGATTTTAAAAAAACAAACAAACTATAGACCTACAGATTCAAGAAGTTCAATGAACTTCCAGCCCAGGAAACATAAATGTACATCATTTGTTTAACCTCAGTGATAAAGAGAAACTTGCAAAATTATCCAGAGGAAAAAGACATGTCACACAGAGACACAGAGGTCAGAATGACAGCAGATTCCTTTTTGCAAACAATGGAAGCAAGGAGACAGTGTATCAACATCTCTAAATTACTGATTTTTGTTTAAACTGTCAACTTGGAATCTTATACAGTGAATTACCTTTTTTTAAGAATTAGAATTCTTGTTATATTAGAATATAGCTGACACATTAGTTTCAGGTGTGCGGCATAGTGATTAGACAAATCTGTAACATGTGCTACACTCACTAATGTGGCCACCACCTGTCACCACACAGCACTGTTATAATACCATTGACCATATCCGCTATGCTGTACCTTTTCATCCTCGTGACTCGGTCATTCCAAAAGCGGGAGCCTTATACAGTGAAATTATCTTTAAAAAATAAAGGCAAGGATTCCAGCCTCAGATAAGATAAAGTAAGCACTTTCCACCTGGTCTCTCCCACTAAAAGCAACTGTAGCACCTGGACACATATATGGACCAGTTATTTAAGAGTTTCGAAAAGTAAATAGTAGCAGGCAGATTGAGAAAGAAAACCAGACTTTTTAAGTACCAAAAGTGGGCACTGGCACAGAGGGAACTTAAGGAAAGCCTTCTGATTCTGACGGAAGGAGAAGGAGCAGAGCCTCCTGATGCTCAGAGAAAACATGGACATCCCACATCTTTTCTCTTCTATTTTCTCACGCCCCAGTCCCCACGTGATCCTGTGGCAAGATCACACTAGAAACGAATAAGAGCCAAAATTCTGAGGCAGAGGAAACGTCATCCTAAGAGGGCAGGGGAAGACCCACTGATCTTTTTCCTCTTTCTCCATCACTGGCACCAGATAAGGACATAGTCACAGAAGTGCATGAAGAGCAGGGTCACTAGAGCCCTAAGTTCCTGGCCAAAGACTAAAAAGGGCCAGGGATTATGGGGAAGACTGCAGAGAGGGAAAAGCTCTGGAAAGCAACCCCATAAAGTTGCTAAGAACCCCTGGTCTCACCTCCCCAGCCACACGTGGCATGAATCTGACCCTAGGTGGTATACCGAACACTTGGAGAACTGAACCACCTCCAGCTCAAAGATTGGCCCCACAACAGAGCACACGTGAGACAGATTCGAAGGACGTTCCAAAGGCTTTGAGATCTGAACTGACCTTGGAGCCACAACCCACCGAAGATGCGTTGGAACATGTGGCTGGAACCTAAACAAGCTTATTGTTTGCTGAGAAAAAACACCACCATTCCCCAAAGTATATAAACAAAGAACAGAGTGTCATAATATTCACAATGTCCAGGATACAACCCAAAATTACATGGTATATGATGAACCAGGAAAATCTCAACTCACACGGAGAAAATCAACAATCATCACCAACGCCAAGATGGCAGAGCTGATCCAATTATCTGACAAAGACTTTAAAGCAGCTATTATAAAAATTCTCTAAAAGGCAAACACGAATCCTCTTAGAACAAAAGCGAAAATACAAGGTCTTACTTAGCAAAGTAAAAGACATAGAGAAAAACCAAATGGAAACTTAAGAATTGAAAAAATACAATTGAAATGTTAAAACTCCCTGGACGGGGCCAGAGTACATCAGATACAGCAAATGAAGGAGTCAGTAAAGATCAAGAGAGAGCAATAGAAATGATCAAATCTTAACAATGCAGAGAACAACAGTTGGAAAAATAAAGAGAAACTCAGGGATCTACGTAACAATTAAAAAAGGAAGTCTGTCATTCTCGTCCCTGGAGTCCCCGAAGGAGGAGAGAAAGAGCATAAGGTGGAAGGAGTACTTAAGTAATGGCTGGAAGCTTCCCAAGTTTGGCAAGAGACATAGACCTACAGCCTGAAGAATCTCAGTGGACCACAGTCGGGACCAGCCCAGAGAAATTCCCTTCTCCTCGTCCAGTACTTAGCAGTGGGCAGTGACGAACAGACATGGCTCACCCGCTCCCATGTCACATCCGGATGGGAAAGCCGCTGCAGCACATTGAGTCAGGGGAGAGGCCGCTGCTCGAGTGGCCTTGGCCTCTCTCTCCTTTCCTACAGTTTTCTCTCCATCTCTAGCAGATCCAGCCCCTCGACGGGTGTACCTACAGCTTCCTTCCAGCTGGGGCGGGGAAGGACTGAGAGCAGCTAGAGCCACCACATGTGTTTCCCACTCTGGCTCTGCATCCCAGGGTCCGCCTCCCCTCCTCCGGCTCCCCCAGCCTCCAGAGGTACCCTGGATGCCTTCTGCTTCCCCTACATGGCTTCATCCCACAGTTCTTGGTAACTTCGGCCACATGTGTGCCCTGCACCCCTTTTCCCCCATGAGACCGTGCAGGATGGTGACTTGGGTGCTTGTATCCAACAGAGCTATGAACAGTGTGAGCCCCTCTCCTCCCTGAAGACCCCAGCATATTTGGACCAGAGCCTGGGGTCTTTGGTTCCTCCTTGGGGGCAGAAAGACCTTGACTCCACCCCTAACCTGTAAAGCAGCTGAGGTCAGAAAGGACAAAGGGATCCCAGAGACGCAGAGGAAGTGTCTTCCCGGCCAGTGTGGGGGACACACTGACGTACCGTAGCTGCTCAGGGCTCAACTGCCCTTGTCTTTGGCCCCTAGCAGCCCTACCCCAGCTCGGGGACCTCCCTCCTCCTGCCTGGAAGGGAAAGCGACACACAGACACACTTCTGGTATTTTCAGCCCACCCATAGTCCCGTCTGCCTCGGGGGCTCCTCTTCCCCTCGAGTCTGGAGAAGAGCACAGCTCGGGCTGCTGGTGTAGAGAGTGACCACACCTTTCTGTTGGCTACCAATTCCCATTTCGCCCAAACTCATTACCCAGCCCTGGGGGCCCTCAGCTTCCTCTTTCTCTTGAAAGAGAAATGATGGACTCCCACCCTAATCACCGATATGGCTCCGCGGGAAACCAGGATGGGTCTGGGGTGCCGCCCTGCCCACAGGCTGGTAGGTCAGCGGGACGCAGCTTTACCACACGTTCAGGCAGAAAAGCACAACACCGCCCGCAGGGTTACCTCCCGGAGCAGGGAATCCGCATGAGTCCCCCAGGCCCACGTGCAGAACCCCACAAGTACAAGTCTTGGGGCCCCTTTGGGGGGCTGGCATGACTGCCCATCCCTCCCTCCCAAGAGTCCTTATCCTTACTGGGGGATGGAAACCCCACCCCAGCTGGAGAGGGAAGGCCTTTAGGCTTCCTGCCCTGGCTCGCCAGCAGACCTCCCAAGCAGAGGCATGTTTCTGTCCCATCTGCTTGACAAGACCCTCTGCCCAGCGAGCCCGGGACTGTGCAGACCCTGACGCATTTGTGGAGCATTATCTCCCCCAAATTAAGGACAGAGTTGGAGGGACTTGTTTCTAGTCTGTGATTGAAGTAGAAGAGGCAAGGGGTGTCATTTGGCCCCAGGTGGGCTCCTCCAGAGGCCACCCACACAACACGGCTGTGGACGGACAGCAGTGGCTAGAGGGACCTCAGAATGGAGCTGTGGGAAGGACGGGGTTCTCCGACGGAGGCAGTCCCCAGGCGTCTAGTTCTTGCAGGGAAGGAACTGGGGTCTGTGTGCGTGGAGGTCCCCAGGCAACCTCACCTTGAGGGCAGGAGTGCGAGTGTTGGGCACCGTGTCCCCAGGGTGTCATACTGGACCGCTCTCCAGGTGAGGCAGGGGCCCCCAGGCTGGGGACCATTGGACCACTTGGCTGCCAAGTGTCCTGTCTCCTGAGGCGAGCAATGTCCTTGACATTCCCTCACTCTCCCAGCGGGAGCACAGCCCCTGGAGTTGGACATCCCACGTTCAAGTCTCAGCTCTGTCGCTTGCCCCCTGTGTGACCGTGGGCAAGTGTCCCCCTGGCCTTGTGGATCATGTGGGGAAAATGGTGGAGCCCGCTTGTGAGCACCCAGTGAGCTAACAGAGCGCTTCACACGGTGCTGATTACACAGGAAACGCCCTGTGGCTTCTAGAAACTGTCCCCTAGACTTGGCTTCTCAACCAGAAAGTGTGACTAAGTACAGACGAGCTCTTCTCCTGCCCCGGTCACTGCTGCCAGCGAGGACTCCCCTCTGCCCACCTCTCCTCCAGCGATGACCCCCTCTGCCCGCCTCTCCTCCAATGAGGACTCCCCTCTGCCCGCCTCTCCTCCAGTGAAGGTGGGGAGGGGTCTTAGATCCCAGACGTGTACTCATCCCCAGGTCTGGAGGCTGAGCTCGAAGATCACAGTGTGGGCAGGTGGGCTCCTCCTGAGGCCGAGGCGCCCCCCTTGGCTTGCAGCCATCTTCTTATCTCCGTGGTGCTCTCGCTGTCCGGATTTCCCCTAGGAGGACACCGTCCTACTGGATTAGGGCCTCGGTCAACCTGGATCACCTCCTTAAAGACCCTCTTTCTAAATAGGGTCTCATTCTGAGATAGACCCCCAGGGCATCAGCCTGTGGATTTGGGGACACCATGCCCCAGCCGCCAGCTCTGGGTTAACCCCCTCTCCTGCACCTGTGCTGGTGCAGAAGGGTCCTCACGTCCCCGAGTGCCACAGGTGGCCCCTGAGCTGCCTGCTGTGCCTGTCTTCTGCTCCACTGTTCTCGCACAGAGAGGCCTCTTTAAACTTGCAGCTCTGGGAGTGGGGGAGTGGAGCAGGGAGCGCAGGGAGCGCAGGGAGCCAGTGTCCCGGCAACTCTGCACCCGGCAGAGGCAGACATTATCAACAGAGCTCAGGTGGGCTCCCCGGCCGACAGCCCAGCCTCGGGGCACCGCCAGCCTCCGCACATCTGCCAAGAGTAGGAGGCCAGAAGTTGAGCTCCCAAATTGTCTGGGTCCCAATTTCTCTTGCCAAGAAAAACAAAACCATCAGGCATTGGCTCCCGGGTTACTGTCTCTTCTCACTGTGTCTCTGGCTCTGATAATTACCCACGGCACTGGTGGCCGCCTCAGAGGGAGCCCGGGGACCCTGGTGACTCGCAGCTGGGCCCCAGCACGCCCCTGAGAACACCGATGGTCACCAGCTAGAGGCCTGTCAGCACACCCCGGGAGTGGGGTTCCCCTACCTCCCTGCTGAGACCACTGGGAGGCATTCCGAGAGGTACTGTTGGTGGGAACTTAATAAACTGTGGCATGAAATATTTATCCACTTATACCAGCTTAAGTAATTTAAGTTTGCTGGAAATCAGCATCATGTTTTCATTTTTAATGAGCCTTCTGTAAAGCAGCCCCTTCTGTCTCTGTCAGGTGTTGGGGGCAGGAGCTTCCACAGCCCGATGCAGTTTTAATCTCCCTCCACAAACAATGCTGAATAATGCACCGTTTGCAGAAGCCTTGCCCCAGGCCAGGCGGGACCTTGGCCTTTGGTCAAAGCGGGTCCCCTGTCCCCCTCCCTGCTCCCCCTCCTCTCAGAACACCGGGGACGCTGGTCTGGTCGCTGCTTAAGCAGAACCCCCAGGGGCTGTGGTTGGCTGGGTGATGGCCCCCAAACGTGCCCACACCCTCATCCCCACAACCTGTAAATGTGTCCCCATATGCGGCAAAGGGGACATGGCAGATATGAGTAAAGGCCTCGAGGTGGGGATGACCCTGCAGTATGTGGGCGGACCCAATGTCATCACTGGTCCCTATAAGAGGGAGTGTGGGGGTGTCACAGAGAGGAGACGTTTTACAGACGGAGGAAGGGTCTGCAAGCCAAGGAATGGGGGGGAAGCAAAGCAAGAGTCTGGCCTAGAGCATCCGGAAGGAGCACAGCCCTGCGGGGCCCCTGGGGACTACTGACCTCCAGCCCAGGCCCCTCCGATCATGGGCATCAGCCATGACAGCAGTGGGAAATGACACAAGGAGTTTCTCTCTTCCAACCGCCCCCCAACCAGTTGGCTCACACCAGCCACCCCGGTTCTGCAGATGCAGGGCTTCAGACTCACCTCCCACCGCGTCCTGGCCCTGGGCCTCGGGCAGGTGCCTGAGTCCTCTCTAAGACAATGCCAGATCCCCCGGCGGCCAGAATGGGCTGTGAGCGGCACCCACAGCCCTGCCCCCTCTCGGAATGGCCTGGGGATGGTGGGACCGTGAGTCGCATGTGAAGTGGGAGTGCCTTCCTCATCAGTGCTGTCTGTGGGCCTGAGACAGCGCCTCCAGCAGAGACGAAGGAAGGAGCTCCCACAGCTCCCACGGCTCCCTTAGGAGTAATGGCAGCTGGAGGTAGACAACAGGGCTCCGGGTGGAGGGAGGATTGGGGCCAGAATCCCACAGTGACTCCCCCTGTGAGTCACTGTCTAGGACAATAACCTGGGAGGCCTCCACCTCCCTCCCAAGCCTAGCACCGCCTCAAAGAGAGAACTGAGCTCCCCGAACATTTCAATTCATGCAGCCCACATTCTGAGCCGTGGGGGGAGCAGACAGGGCCCCTGCCCTCTGGAAGCCTGAGGTCAGAGGTCAGGGTGGGGGAATACTGCTGGGCTGCAGTGAGCTCCTGGAGGTGGGGATGCTGGGGAGGGTCCCACCTGCAGTCAGGGAGTTCTTCCTGGAGGAGAGGGTGACTAGGTACACACTGGTCCAGATGGTCCCAGTTAGGAAAGGTGTTTGTCGTCTTCTTGGAGACAGACGTGTCCGCATCTCACTGTGACTCTGGAACCCATGAGAGGTGCTAAGGACCACCCTGGGTGGAGGGCAGCAGGGAAGGGAGCAGGTCCAAGAGGCCACTCTCCTTGAGGGGCCAGGAAGTGTAGGGACTGGCTGGTTTTGGCCTGGGGTCCTGGAGAAACAGAGGCCTGAGGGCCTGCTGAAGGTCAGAGCCAGGCTGGGGAATGCAGGAGTGATGTTGGCCTGGTCCCACAGACTTTGAGGACCAGGCAGAACATCTGCGGGCAGACGTGGGCCGCTGTCACCTAGTGTTTGCTCAGCAGGCAGGGAAGAGTCAGAACCAGACAGATGAGGCTGCCGGCTGCCAGCCAGGAGCCCTCTCTGGAGAACAGACCCAGCTCTTCCCATGTGAGGTTTCATCTCCCATCTCTTGTTCTTCTCCCCGTGGCTGAGAGCAGGGGAGACACACCTGTCATTCTCCTCGCCCACGGTGACGGGCCCTGCCCTGAAAATCCATCCAGGAAATGTGTGGGGGCACCTTCCTGCCCGAGGTGGGCGTAGGCAAGGAGGGGCCCCTTGCCAGATGAAGGGCAAGCGGGGCCCTGCGGAAGGAGGAGGAAGGTGCCCGATGTGGCATTCCTGGACGGGCAGCACGGCCTGAGCCAGGTCCTCAAAGATATCCTAAGGTCAGTTTCTGGCAAAACCCCAGGGACGGCAAAGCTCACAAAGGCCCACTGGGGAAGTCAGTCCATGGCTCAGCAGGAGCTGTCTGTGTGTCCATAATGACCCCGGACTTTCTCTTCATCCCTCCAACTCTGAGAGGGCCTTACCGTCCATCCACCACGGAGGGATGTGGGGTGCCACATCCACAAGTGACCTTGACTTGTCTGGACCCCAGGTGGGCTGGGACAGAGGCTCCCCCTCCTCATGGCCAACAGTCTGCTCCCAGCTGCAGCTCCCATGGACCCACAGGCCCAGGGTCCTGAGTGCCGGGCAGCCGGTGTTTCCAGACATGGTCATTTCCCCCGCGCGCACTATAAAAAGCCAGATGTCTGGGGAGGCGCTGTGTCCCAGGCTCCTCCTCTGGGACCCAGCCCAGCCCTGACACCGCTTTCACTGCCAGGCCCAAGGTGGGGTCTTCTCCCATCACCCCCTAGTCAAGCCAACCCCTTCTCCCACACATGTGATGTCGAGGGATGTGGCTCAAACCCCAACCCGTCACTGGGGAGAAGGAGGTCTGGATTCCGATCTCCCTCTTCTCGCAAGGACAGCAGTCACTGGAGGAGGACCCACCCTAACCCTGTTTGGCCTCATCATAACCTGATGCCATCTGCAAATAAGGTCACATTCACAGGTACCAGGGTTTGGACTCGAGCATCTCTGTTTTGGGGGGGTGGGGGCTTCAGCCCCCCATAGCTGTGAACATCAAACCAGAGTGAAACCTCTGGATGAAAGAACCCGGTGCCACGCCAAAGGGACGGCACCGGAGTCCGACTGCGCCTCTGGGTTTAGCAGTCACTCACCAGGAAGTCCCGAGGACAGAGGAACATGATAAAGCACACCATGAGGACGCAGTCAGCAAACCCAGAATGTGGTCACTCCCCAGCCCAGGGGCCCCAGTCCTTCAGAGACGAAGTGTAAGGGAAAGCCAGGGACAGATGTGGAGCCTGCCTGTTAAAAGAGACACAAAGATAGATCAGATTTAAAATAACAGGTAAGACTAAACCACGTTCCATTTGTTGATGCCGGTTGGGGTAGAACTGGGGCTGTAGAAAACTACAGTTTTCTGTATAGGTGCTTTGTTTTACAATGAAAAGGCCTTGGGGAAGGTGGGCAAGGAGGGACAGAGGGAAAGTGAGAGAATCTCAAGCAGACTCAGTGCTGAGCGCAGAGTCCGACACAGGGCTCAATTTCACCACCTGAGGTCATGACTTCAGCCGAAATCAAGAGTCAGACGCTTGGGATGCCTGGGTGGCTCAGCCGTTGAGCGTCTGCCTTTGGCTCTGGTCATGGTCCCAGGGCCCTGGGATTGATCTCTGCATGGGGCTCCCTGCTCAGCGGGAAGCCTGCTTCCCCCTCTCCCACCACCCCTGCTTGTGTTCCCTCTCTCACTGTCTCTCTGTCATATAAATAAATAAAATCTTAAAAAAAAAAAAAAAGAGTCAGATGCTTAACGGACTGAGTCACCCAGGCACTGCCCCTACAATGAAAAGGTTTTAAAAGTTAACTACTCTAATTAACATTACAATCACCATCATCCCCATCCCCGCCATCACTATCCTTAAATCATTCCATGGATATTTCCAAAGAGTCCCCTGTGTCTGGCACTGTGCTGGGTGCTAAGCATCAGAGATGAGAAAAGCAGGCTTGATCCCTGCCCTCATAGAACTTCCCGCTGGGGCAGGTGGGTGGTGGACAGGTCACCATCCGTCCAGGCACTAGCCCAGCCTGAGCTGCTGGGACGGCGAAGGCCCTGAGTCTTCGGGCAGCACGTGAAGCCTCGGGTGGACATTAACCCACGGACATTTCCCTTTCCCACTGAAGAGACAGTGCAGGGGCACCAGGGGGGCTCAGCCGGTGAATCGTCTGCTCTGGCTCAGGTCACGATCTCGGGGTCCTGGAGTCAAGTCCTGCATCGGGCTCCCTGCTCAGTGGGGAGTCTGCTTCTCCCTCTGCCCCTCCCCCCTCCTGCCACGACCCCGACTCATGCTCTCTTTCTCAAATAAATAAGTAATGTTTTTAAAAAGGGACAGAACGCATTCTGCTTCGCGGGAAGGCTCGGAAGAGGCAGCAGCTAGCCTGTGACAATGATCACCCCGTCCTGGCACGTCCCTTACCAGGAGCCCAACCCGGGGTCTCAGTTGTCACCACCCCACTGCACGTGGAAGAAACAAAGGGAAGTCCTGGCTGGCACCTGGAGGCTGTCGGCCGATGCGTGATCCACACACAGAAACGAATTTTCGGTGCTCACTGCAGGATCGGGCGGCGCTATGCACCCACACCTCCGCTGCCCCAGAGCGGAGCACGCTAGTGTCCTCTGTCAGCCCAGAAAGTCCCTGCGGCCCCCGCCCTGCTCACCACCGCTCTTCCAGAGGCCTCACTTTCCTGGCGGGGACACCTGATCCAGGCAGATCCGTCCTAATCTGGCGTCTGCTCTCTCTAAAGTGGAGGCCAGGCCTGGTTGCCGTCCCCAAGGCCCTTGACATGTCACCATCCACCGCCACCCCCAACCCTACAAACGTGGCAGGAAGAAGTGCCAGCCGCCAGCTGCAGGGGAAGGGGGCAGGGGGCGCGGCACGCAGGTACCTGTCAGCCTCTGACCGCAGACGCCTCCCTGCCCACCCGCCTCAAGGGGAACCAGGACAGCCCAGGCCACGGGCTGGGAAGATTGCAGAGCAATCCCAGGAAAGGGAGGGGACGGGGGACCTGTTCCTGCGTGGTCAGGTACCACTGGGACAGGACAATCAGGCGTCTTTGTCTCCTTCTCCCGGGCTGGCGGCAGCCCGTTTCAGTGAGTGGAAGTGGATCTTTCTCCAACAGTTCTATCCGCTGATCGAAACGCCCCTGGCATTGAAGCAGGTACACCGTCCCTGGAGGTGACTCACCCCTGCTTCCTGGTGTCCCAACCGGCCACCTTGCTCACAAGCTAAATGGCAGAGGACATGGGGGTCTGCAGATAAACCCAGCCCCCACTCCCCATCCCTACCAGCTTACAGAGCATCTTTTCCAGAGCAGGAAAGACCTAGCCAGCCATCACTGTTGGGAAGAGTTGCGTCTCGACAGATGACTTTCAAGCCCTGTTTGGTACAGGAAAAAGACTGTTCCTGCCAAAGCAGCTGATGTCTGCGGGCTGGGACTCAGGGGCAGGAGGAGCTGCCCTCCACGCGGGCCTTCCTGGCATACAAAGGCTTCCTCCGAACTGAGTAGGAGCCTGCGTGAGCCACAAAGCCACAAACAGCCCTGGAGAGGGGGAGCCCTTTGTCGCTGGTGAGTCGCCTAACGGGGGTCCACAGGCGGGCGAGAGGCAACTGGGGGCGTCTTGCCGGTAAGGCTCGGGATCCCACAGGTACCACGCTTCTGTCCCAAAGGCCCTCTGCCTCCTCTTCGGCGAGTCCCTGGGGCAGGGATCCTAGAAATAAGTCCCTGTCCTATTAGCAGCCGTGTGGCCGGGCTGCAGGTCTCAGTGGTGTGGTCACAATCTGACATCACTCCCCCACCCCGGCTATTTGCAGTGGGTGTTTTTGGATGAGAATCTACCTGGTCTTATGCTCGGGAGTTTCGTAGGAAATCTGCCGCGTGAATGTCAGGAACTGGGTGTGCAGGCTGGTTTCCACGCCCCCACGAGCTAATTCCGCTTCTGCTTATTCCTCAAAAGGAGGTTAAGTACCGACTCCCACTCCCGGGCCAAGAGTGCGATGTAATCCGATGTTTTCCCGTGTGCCCTTCACAAGGCAACCGCACAAGGAAAGCCAGGACAGGGGCCCCTCCAGAACGCTGGCAGCCCCATCCTCGTGCACGACCCTCTTAGCTGAGCAGAGCCAGAGTCTGCAGCCAGGCCTGGGGCTCGAAGCTCCGGGATCTGCCCCTGCTTCCCGGGCCAGAGCCCACCGGGGTAGCTTCTCCCCGGACCACCTGAATCCCAGCATCCTAACCCGTGCCCTCTCTGCTTTCAGAGGAGGAACTGAGAGGCCGAGGGGTTAAGTAGCAAGGTCAAGTTCACACAGCAATTTAGCCACAGGGCTAAGCTCTTCCCTGAGATCGGTGGGAATCCACCCGAGATAATTCACACGTATTGTCAGACCCCAGGCCGCCAGGAAGCATGGAGGGTGCCGCCCACTGCCCTCCGCCCATGCTCTCTGGTCACTTCTAGTCGATCCTAGAATTCCTGAAACCCAAAGGGCTGTGGGTTTATGTGCAGGGCTCTTATGCCCTCCGGCCCCCGTGTGCACGCATCTAAAAAGGGAAATGTCTGTGTGAGAAGGTGTCGGAGGAAGGGCCCCAGCCACAGGTGCGCCCTACTCCTGCACACGGTCCTGTGTGGTTTGTGGCCTGGGGTCTCCGGGCACCAGAGCAGCCGCCCCGTCCACACGAGAGCCTCTGGGGACGACTCCCACTCACTGTCCCCCACATCCCGGGATGGGGAACAACGTGCACCAGGATCGATGCACTGGGCTCGTCTGTACCCGGCGTTCTGTCGTCTGCGGAACACCGGCTCGCCCACTGTCTCCCTTGAGTCTCAGAAGAGCCTCAGTGGAAGGCATTTTTGTCTGCACTTCACTGTGAGGACCCGGGGCTTTGGAAGTGTCCCCAGGCCACGCGGTAAGTAAGTGGCAGAGCCCAGATTCCAGCCCCAGCTCTCTGCTTAGCACGAAGGAGATACAGATGTGGAGAGCACAATGCCAATTTTGAAGCGCTCCCCCTCATCCAGGTCTTGGAGGGGGTCTCTGAAGGGGGGTCTCTGTGGGGGATGGGCAGACCCTACCACCCCTCTTCCCATCCAAGCTCTGAACTGAACACCAAATCAGACGGACGAGCCAGTGTGTGGAGAAGCAAACCCTCACTGTGGTCCCGAAGGGCTGTGGGCACAGCTTTGTGGAGGAGCCCAGCTGGCTCCCTGCCCCAGGGCCGACCTGGCTGGCCACCCCCCACAGTCTGGGCAGAGAGGAAAGAGGGAGGGAGACCCAGTGCCTTCGGCTCATGGCGTGTCCTCTTCTGTCTGCATCGTACTGGCAAAGGCGGGCCAAGGGCTGCCCCCCATTCCCCAGGAGGTTTGCTCCTCTGGGGAGGGAGGAGACAAGGACAGGAGGCCTGAGCTTTCCACGGAAGGATGTCTGTCCCCTGGAAGGAAATGTCAGGAGCAGGCAGTGACCACCTAACCAGACGCCCAAGCCTCCCTGTGATGCAGAGACAACTGCCAGAGCCCCCTGTGAGATTGGACAGGTTTGGAGAAAGACGAGATGACCTGCCCGGGCCAGCGTCCTCTCCCCACGAGGAGGCCTCACCTCTGCCGCCAGCTTTCTCTGTGAGCCCGTCAGGGCCGGTCAAGAAAGCAGAAGTACCGTCTGTGCTTCAGGGAAAGGCAGTTTCTCGTGGGAATTATGCCTTCCCAGAATGTGGGGTGGGGAGTGAAGGTCCAGAGGGAGGGGAGTGGGGAGAAGCAGCAGCCGGGGGAACCGGAGTCCCAGGAGCCAAGGCCAGGAGTGTCTGGCCCCAAGAGGGACCACACACCGGCTCTGTAGGGGGCTGGCTGAGCCCCAGCCACCGCCACCCTGCTGTGCCAGCAAAGACGCCGCATCTGAGCCCCTCCACATGTGGCCGCCAGGGCCCCCCCGAGAGCCACAGCTCCGGCCACGTTGCTCCGGCAGAACGCACACTGGCCAACTCCATCTGCCCGGAGGCAGATTCCAGCCTTCGCAGGAAGGGCCCAGCGAGTGGACAAGGGACACCGCAGCCCCCCGGTTGGGGTGGCAGAGGTAAAGGGGTCTGAATTCCAGGGTCCCTGCCTCGGGGGCTGCACACTGGTGCAGGACTGTGGAGGAGGGGAGAAATGCAGTGGAGGGCCCAGCATGGACAGAGGACCAAGGGACTCTTCAGAAGGCCAGCAGTCAGGCTCTCTCTTCCTTCCCTTTCTGGAGGTCTTCAGGAGTCAAGGCGGCTGAGAAGCACCACAGGTCTAGAGCCTGTCGGTCAGGCCAAGGGGAGGAAGCTGGGATGAGCAGGGGCTGGGGCACTGGGCAGAACTGTGCTGAGGGGCAGAGGGCATGCGCGGTGTGTGTCATGGCTTAAAGGAAAGGCTGTCCTGGGGACAGTGTGGGTGAGTGGGCACGGCCTCGCTCCAGCGGACTCCCCGGGGATGCTCCTTTGCTGGCTGCTGCTTCTCAGTGACCATGGCTTCTGTCTCAGAGAAGTCCAGTGTGTCCTGCCCTGGTGCAGGAAGCAGGGCTCTCCAAAGAAACAAAATCAAAATGACGGTTGTACACGTGGGGACAGGTTTGGTTCAAGGAACTGGTCACACAGCTGGGGAAGCTGCAAGCCTGGGATCTGCGGGCTGGCCAGAAGGCTGCAGACCCAAGTCTGTCTGCCGCAGAATTCCCTGTTGCTTAGGGAACACGGGTCTTTCGTTCTGGCAAGGCCTTCGACTGATTGGATGAGGCCCACCACAGCATGGAGGGCAGTCGGCTTCACTCACTACCCGGGCACCATGGCCCACCCAACCTGACACGTGAAATAAACAGCCATGTCTGTTCTTAAGACCGTGCCCCGTGTGTCTGCCTTTGCCAGTCTTTGGCCACGGTCAAGAACCGGCTGTATACCCCGGCGGTAGGATGGTGGGGGTGGCTGCCCTCATTTCTCCCTCAGTGCCCAGCAGAATGGCTGCCTCTGGGCCTCAGAGCCACTCTCAGAGGCCAGACAGCTCAGGAACTCTGTGGGGCCACCGTCTCCCCGGTCCTCATGCGTCCGTGGCGGGCCCATCAGCCCCCTCACACTCCGACCCAGACTCCCGGCTTCCGACGCACCAGACGCTGTGAACGCCCAGTGCCTTCCCGCACTGCTGACCCCTGCCTGTCCCCAGCCGCCCCCGTCGCCCTCAGCGGGGCCCAGCACGCTGTGCAGTCCGCTTAGCTGCCCGTCGATATTGATGTCCATCCCCCCGGCCAGACCCTCACCTTCCCAGGGCAGGCCTGGGGGCCGCTCACTGTCGACCTCACAGCCGGGCCCGGAATGGACACGCCATCAATGCGTGTTGGATGAACCGTAGTCTGTCCTAAGCCTGTCCCGTCGAGGTCCGT
The DNA here is from genome assembly GCA_003697995.1 of Taxidea taxus jeffersonii. Lineage (NCBI taxonomy): Eukaryota > Metazoa > Chordata > Mammalia > Carnivora > Mustelidae > Taxidea > Taxidea taxus. Next base: position 8,859 of record RCUC01163730.1, on the reverse strand, counting down.
GCACCACCCCAACCCTGACACAGCGGTCTCGTCCTCCTTCCTGGGGGTCAGAAGCCTGACCCGCGGGAGCTGGGCGCGGAGTGCTGGGCAACCCTGGGGAGAGGCGTCTGTGCTGGTTCACCTGCGAAGGGAGTGAATTTCGGAGCCACGTCGGGAGCACCGAGCACTCTCTGCCTGGCGTCCGTCCGGCTGCTCCCAGGTGGCAAAGGCCCGGTTGCTCGCAGCTGCTGCTCACCGGGCACTGGGGTCTAGAGCTGGGAGTGTGGCCGGGACAGAAAGAAGCTCGTGCCAAACTTCTACTCCTCAGCCCCCACTCCCGAGAGAGGAGTCCCACTCCACAGAGAGGGTCCCACTCGGGTCACTGGAGGCCCCAAAACAGTCCAACAGCAGAGTCACAAGAGAGGGCCGCCCTGACCCCACGGCCAGCAGCGGGCCCCGGACGGCAGGCCAGAGGCAGACCTCCACATCTTGGCTCTGTTCTGGCTCCACTCACCACCAGACACATGAGGGGCACGGGCTCCCTCTTGGTCCCCATGTGGGTCCTGGCAGCAGCTCGGGACCACAGCCCAGAGGAACCCCGTGCCTGTGATGGACCTCTGGGTTCTGGCAAAGAGATGCCCGCGGCCCTGGGTGACCCCTGTGCCCGCTGGTCTGACAGCAGGTGTGGGTGCTCAGGTCCTGCCCCGTCTCTTGGCCTTGGTTAACTGAAAATTTGGGATAAAGTTGCCAGGTGTGTATCCCGGGGGGGCCTGGGAACCCCCAAGGCGGAGTGTCTGTGGGGACTGTCCATGTTCAGTCAAGGCTGGTCTCTCCGGGCAGCCTGAGGGGCGTGGCTGCACGGGGGCCACGGCTGCTGGACTCCCTCCTCCCGCTGAGCTGGGGGGTGGCTGTGCGTCCCAGGAGAGAAGCTAAGGAAGGAACAAGGAGATGCAGGACTGGAAGGAAAGGGGCGGGGAGAAGGAAGAGAGTGGCGTGGCGAGAGACACAGAAGCCACACAGAGAGAACACAGCCCCGCATGCCGGGGGACTCCCAGCCCGCCGGAGCAGGCAGCCCGCCCCCCGGGCGCCATCAGGACCTCCGTCACTCTGGGCCTCCGCGTTTTCCCTCCTGACCAAGCGGTTTGGGCCATCCGAGCGCAGGAGAGGGAAAGTCTGCAACCTTGACCTGGGTCTCAGGTCCTGGCTCTGCCTCCTGGGTCCTAGCGGCAGAGGCCCGGAGGGCCCAGAGGAGGCTCGCATGGCCCACCTGGCAGTGCCCCCCCTAGGAAGAGCGTCGCGGGGGGGCTGGGCTGGGGGCAGCAGAGTGTGGGGGAGGGCAGGGTGAGCAAACTCCAGCCGCCCCCAGGACCCCTGGCACAGAAGGTGCACAGGAGTCTCCGGAGGATCAGATCACCGTGGCCTCCAGGCTCGCAGGGCCGCTGCTGGTGGGGGAGGGGGGCCCCTGCTGGGGGCGGCACCGGAGCTGAGCTCCCAGGCCGTGAACCCACACCGAGTGCTGCGTGCGCTGCCCCCTCTCCACGATTCCAGGTCAACACGCTGACTTCACGCCCCGCCTCCGCCGGGGCACTGGGAACCCAAGAGGCACGTTCTCTGCACTGGACCCTGGCCCACCGGTTCCGAAGGTCATCAGGGACAGAGCCACTTTCCCTGCCCCACACCTGCCGCCCTCCTCCCCAGCCTCCTCCCCACCCGGCGGCTGTGGCGGCTGCCGTTCCCTGTCTCATCCTGCCCCCTGCTGTCCGGACCTAGACACCAGCCTCTGCCCGGCTCTCTAGCCGGCCACCCTCCCCTCAGCTAGAGCTCGCACAAGGCATTTCCCCTCCCTGGGCACAGGGGGCCGCTCCCCTGCAGCTCCCCACGTGGTGGGGAAGTGCCGGCAAGGGCAGGATATCTGACTCCAGAACCCAACGCTACCACCTCCTTGCTATGGGGTCTTGGGCCCATGACCTCACCTCCTCGTGCCTCAGTCTCCCCAGGTGTAAATGGTGCAGGGAGAGACCCCCCCATCTCTTGGGTGCTTCGAAAATCAAATGAGACGATGCACGGAAGAAGTCTAGAGCCATGCCAGGCAGCACGAGAGCGTCACTGTACTCACCGCATCAGCGTGGGGGCTCAGACGCCCAGCGTCCCCAGGACCACCCGACTTGGTTATTCCATCCCCAGTCACCGGGGGCCTGAGAGGGGCCCAGCTTTGTCCCAGCACGCCCCACCTCTGTCTTAGCCACCTTTGCGGGTGGACACCCCTTCCTCTACAAAAATGACCCCCCTGTGCTGGTCAGTAGTTGGGGTGGCTGACTGTGCAAAGCTGGGGTCCCACAGCCACAGAGCTGCCCAAGCCAGAAAGCTTGAGAGGTACATGGATGTTCGGGCCCGGACCCCCAGACCTCAGCAGCAGCCCCATCAGAAAGCTGGACGCATCTGACACTGCAAAGTTTAAAAAGCCATTGCTGGGAAAAGCCCCCATGGAGACTTTTTTTTTTTAAGATTTTATTTATTTATTAGTTAGAGAGAGAGAGAGAGAGAGAGCGAGCACAGGCAGACAGAGAGGCAGGCAGAGGCAGAGGGAGACGCAGGCTCCCTGCCGAGCAAGGAGCCCGATGCGGGACTCGATCCCGGGACGCTGGGATCATGACCTGAGCCGAAGGCAGCCGCTCAACCAACTGAGCCACCCAGGCGTCCCCCATGGAGACTCTTGAGCTGAAAATGTCACCATCTGGACACAGCACTATGCCCTGGGCCATGTCAAGTGACCGCCGGCTCAGGCACCACTGGGCACGGAACCAACAAGGGTTTACTGACCTTAACACACTCGCTTTTTAAAACTCCAGGTAGTAAGTGAACAGCAAGGACAGCATCTTCCCTTTGGACAGAGATAGTTTGAGGCTGGTGGGGACGGCTGGTCTCCGGGGAGCATAAGGGGCCAGGGTCGCCGTGGGCTGGGCGGGCAGAAGAGCCTCCCTCGCTGGGGTCCCGGCGGGGGGCTGGGGAGGGGCAGGGCTGTGCCTCCCCCGCGGCCCGGGGACCGTGTGCCATCATCTCAGCCAGCTGGCGGGCGTTGTGGTACAGATCACTGCGGTTTGGGAGCCCCTGGGCTTTTGCTGCCCTCACTATGGAGCAGCGCAAATACTAAAACCTCGTTATCTGTGTGCCTCTCCACTGGAAGATTGCGTCCTTGCAGCAACGGAATCAAAAATTTTTAGTAAATTAAAAAATTATTCAAAAGAACATTTCTCTCTCACCAAGAAAAAGGCAGGGTGCCTCTCATTTTCCTGAGAGGAAAAATGTTCTATAAAACCTTCCCCCTTTGTAATCAGGTGCACACAATGGGCATTAGTTCCAGGGAATTCGGCGGAACTCAAGAGAAAAGAGATAAGAAAGGTCCAACCAGCCTATGGTGGGGGGTGGGGGGGAGTTACAGACCCACCAGGACACTGTAGTTCATCTTCTCCGTGGGGAGGGGGCTTTTCATCAGGCCTTTGTCCCCCACTTCTGGACAGTCCCCTCTACAATGTCCTGCCTTCCTGGAGGCCTTGGGTCACCCTAGGCAACCCAACAGCGTGACGCAGAGCCATGGGCTCAGAGTAGGGCTGGCTGTGCCGGAGACACCGGCCCTGAGATGTGGGGTGGGGCTTCGGGTCCCAGGTGGCTGTCACCAGGAGACTGAGACCAACAACGAAGGTGACCAGTCAATGATCAGTGATCGCCTGCATTGTTGGTCTCAGCTCCGTGAGGCAGACCTGACGCATGAGCCTGTGGGGCAGTGAGGCTCCGGAGGGCTTCCTGGAAGCAGTCCTTCCTGTGTGTTGTCACACAGCAACGCTGATGGTGACAGGTCCTGACGGGGACAACGGGAATACACTCTGGGCACTTGCCAGGAGTCTGCGGATGCGTCTCTTCCTCGGGCTGAGGTCAGTCTGTGTCCTTTCCCTGTCCTCTCCCTGTGAGAGCCCTCGGGGAATTCCGTGACTCCTTCTAGAGAATTAAGCCAACCTGAGGGTAGTCTTGGGGACCCCCAAGTTTGCAGCTGAAGTGAGGTCTTGTGGGGACTGTGTCCTTTAACTTTGAATCTAACTCACGCCGTGTGTGTGAGCGAGACAGACGGCCAGAGCAAGAGACAGAGGATGATCTCGGTCCCCCAACCCCTCGTCCGGGACGACCGCGTCTTCTGGAATACCGAGGTTCTATCCATGTCCCGGGACCGACAAATCCAAGGGAAAAGATTATCCCCACCTTTTCACCTCTAAACTCATGCCGACTGCGTTAGTTTGAAAATGTCCAAGAATTCCAGATGGCTCAGTCATAAAACCCTCGACAAGGTACAAACCTTGTTAGCCGCTCCCCGTCGGCGAGCCAACAACCCCACGAACCGGGAGACGCGTGTGGAGACCAGATAACAAAGCGGCCCCGCCTTCGCTCTGCGCCCAGATGGCGACAAGGCGACCAGGCAGCTGGAGCGCGACAGAGCTGAAGCGGCTCCTTCACGCCGGGAGGGAGCGGGGAGGAATCCAGCCTTGGCAGCAGCACCGCCCGACACGCAAGGTTACCTCGCTGACATTGGCTCGCGCCTGCTGGCTGCTGCGAACGAGGACGCGAGGACGCGGGTAACCTCGGCTCTGCCGCTTAAACATCCGCACGGTGTCACTCATCTGGCGTTCAGCTGCCTCGAAACGCGCTGACCCAAATCTGTTCCGGATTCTGGGCAAGAGGGATGCCAGCCGCCGGGACACGACGAGGCGGATGACCTTCGAGGAGAGCGGGGATTCCTCCGTGCCGGGGAGCCAGAGTGAGCGGAGGCTGACTGTGCGCCAAGGGAGCGAGGGACACCTCACTGACCAACGCGGGCCAGCTGGGTGGGGGAGGCCCTTCCAGCGTCCCTCGGGACCACGGCTGACTCGGAACAGCCTCCCCAGGTTGACCTACAGCCTCTCGTCAGGTATGATTTTGTGATTGAGCCGCCTCCTCCGCCGGATACCTTTCTGTTCCCTGAGCCAGCCACCACCTGTGTGCCCAGGGGAAGGACAGGGCTCCCCGAGACTTGCCGTGTTTCCCAATAAAACCGCTGATGCACAATCTCTCCAGGCCCACGTCCCAGAAGGCAGGACTGGGCATAGGAATGGCATGAATTCCATGTGGTTGAAAGGCCATGGGAAGGAGAGCTTCTTGCATGGTCGGGCCCTCCGGGGGTGGGCACTTCTGCCTTCCTGAGCCGCTCTCCCCTGCCTGCCCTCCGGCTGCCCTTGCTTCATCCCCTGGGCTGGCCGCCGTGGTGGGGGCACCTGATGCCACCTCTGCAGGCCAGAGGAAACTCACTGCTTTGACATCTGATAGAATTCGGGTGCTCGAGGCCAGACACCGGCCCTGACTCAGGGTCCGCTGTTCCGGGTGCTGCTGGGCCCATGTCCTGCCATGTGGCGGGGCCCCCGCTGGGCCTTCTCCCGGGTGGGCGGCGCTGGAGTCCTACCAGTGCTCGGGCTTCGGTACCTGGGGCTCAGACTGTTCCGACAGAACTCATGCCCAGGCAGCCACGGACCACCACGTGGCCACGGAGGGGGAACCCACCACCCATTCGCGGTCATCCCATTTGTGGACAAATTTCGTTCTTTGGTAGCTGTCCCTAACGTGTCACTGAGGCTTAGCCGAGTGACCGAAAGGGCAAGGGGACACGGAAGCATTTGTGAGTGGGAAGCAGAGACAGGCCCGCTGTGAGCGCCCGATTTACTCATCCGGCTCCACAGCCCGAACCTCGCTTGGCAATCAGTGTGTTCCTAGGCTGATCTCCACCGTCGCCGCCCTGCTTGCTGGAGGGCAAGGCAGCTCTCGAAATTGGGCTTTTCGTCTTTGTGTTTTTCTTCCCGCCTGCCCAAAGGTTCTCATAAAACGGCATTTTCCTCATCTCGCTGGAAATTTAGCCTTTTCCAGGCTCTGCAGATCCCGGGCTCTTTATTCAAAGGACATTGTAACTGCGGGTCGTCCCCCCCACCACACACACACACACACACACACACACACACACACACACGGTGTGCGGCGAGCCGCTGGAAGCTTCCAGGCCAGGGGGGTGTCGGGGTTCCTGGTCGGGACACCACGGCGGCTGGTGTGCGCCCCCGTGGGAGTGTTTTCTGTGCGTCTCTGTGTTGTCGGGGAAACTACAACACTGCTGTGCTCACTTTGCGCGTGTTTCTTTCTGCCCAAGATCACGGCTGTCCCTGCTGAGCGGAGAGCGCCCGTAGCTTCCCGGGGCCAGGCCCCAGCGGCGGGGCCACCGCGCTTCTCCGGCGCCGAGGCCCACACGAAGGCCCCGTCGTGTTTCCTGATCGAAATGAGCGCGCGGGGTAGCGGTCACGACGGGCGGAGGAGTTGTGAGGAGACGCTCCTGGCTGATTCCAGCCCATCTTCCCCGGTCCAGCGTCGGGGGAATGTGGAGGCATCGTAAGGATTCTCCTTCTTGCGCGTCTATATCCGACTCCTTCCCAAAATGACTTAGAGCTGCCGTCAACAACAGCAGAGCGGTCGGGTCTTTAGGACACGCAACTAATTGCAGAGAAGACAGAAGGCAAGAGCTGAAAGCCAAGTGGACGGGGAAGCAGTGTCCAGGAGTGCTGAGTGAGGACCCCTGGGGCGGGGGTGCCGTCCCCAGGTGACCACGGCGGTGAGCATGGAGGGCCCCGGGTCCCCGGTCTGCGAGGAGCCAGAGGAGAAGCTGGCCCCGGTGACGACCTTCCGCTGACCGTGAACGGACTGAGGCATGAGCGCGTGCGATCACCCCCGCGGGCACACGCCCCCCAGCAGGGTGGGGGAGAGTCGCCGCCGAACCCGGCCAGTGGCTCCCATTCTAACGCCACGACCTGTTTGGTTAGCCTGCAACGGGAGCTACAGCGATCCCACCCGTGCTGAGCCCGGGGAGCCCTGTGAAGGGCAGCACCAGGCTGCACCAGGCCCCCCACCCCCCGCAGCCCCTCACCCCTGCACAGGTGGGCGCACAGGTGCCCCCTCCGTGTCCTCCTCCAGCTGTGTGCAGAAAGCCCTCCTCCAGAAAGCCCCGTGTGGACTGGAGCCCCCACACCGTCCTTCGCGGGGCGGACACCTTGCCCCCAGCCGGCCCGGCGAACCTGCGTGGAAGCAGCCCCGGCGAGGAGCAGAGATGTTTCCCCAGCAGACAGCCGTCCGGCCGCCGCGCCGCGCTCATGCAGATGCAGACGCTGAACCAGCCGGCTGCCAGCTTTCCCTTCTCCTTATCTCCCTCAGCGATGCTCCCATGTATCACGTCCCTTTATCAGTAGGCTTGCAGAGCAACACTGAAAGGTGCAGAGATCTCCCCAAGTCCCCTGTCCCCGCCCCCACCACCCACACCCGCCCGGCGCGGGATGGACGATAGGGTCGATGACCTACGTTCACACATCGGCACCCCGAGTCCACAGTTCATGCCGGGGTTCGTTCCCGGTGGCGTAAGTTCTGTGGGTTTGGACGGAAACAGAAATCACTCACCCAGAGTCGCTTCACGGCCCTGAAGGTCCCGCGTCCTCGGCGCATCCGCCGCACCCGTCCCCGGGGAACAGCGACCCGGGGAACCTGTCTACGTTTGCCTTTTCCAGAACGTCTCCGGGTTGGAGTCTCTGACGGGCTCCTTTCTCTCAGCGCGATGCGTCCCCCGTTCCTTCCTGTGTCTCCACGGCTCGGTGGCTCGTGCCTCTTTAGCGCTGAATCACATTCCATTGTCTGGACGGACCATTTTCTTTCTCCACTCGCCCTTTCTGAAGGACGTCTTGGTGGCTTCCAGGTTTTAGCAATGACAAATAAGGCTGGTAGCAACGTGCTCGTGCAGGCTCTCGTGCGGACCTGGGGGAGTGTGGCCGTGGACCCCCGGTAAGAAGGGGTCTAGTTCTGTAAGAGGCCACCGCCCGGTCTTCCACAGCGGCCACGCCGTGTTGGATCCCACCAGCAGTGACGGAGTTCCTGCTGCTCCATATTCTTCTGGGGCCTTTTCTGCCTGTGGTTTTCCCTCATTTTTTAAGAAAACTATTCTTCCTTTAACCATAAAGGGTCAGCATATAAGAGACAATCCTGCATCCCACAGGCCACCATCTGCGGGTAGTAAGGAGACACGCTCCAGGCCAGAAAGACCCCGGCTAACGAATCCGCCGACTTAATCAACTGAAAATTCTCTCCAACGTTCTTGCCAGCCCCGCAGTGTTTGTGGAAGGCAAATACTGAGCTGTGGACGTAGCAGGGTGTTTGCGCGGGGAGCTTGGGTTATGGGTGAGAATAGAGTTTCCTCCCAATCTTCAATCCGCAACCCCCTCCCTATGCATTCTTCCCGCCAGCCATCCCTCCAGCAAATATTTGCTGAGCACCCAGCAGCATGTCCCAGGCGCTAAGCCAGGCTCTGGGGCCACGGCTGTGAGCTCAATACAGGCCTCACCTTCCAGGACCCGGAAGGCGGGGGCACAGCTAGTCTGCAAGAGGGAAAGGAAGTGCATGTGAGGAGTGAGAGAATCCAAGAACATCTCCTGCACCAGCTCTGGGCTCCCCGCCTCGCCGGGAGGGGCGGCCTTGGCCCAGGCGGGGGCTCCGGCCGGCTTCCTCCCGCTGGACCTGAAAGGGGCTTCATCCTGGATGGAAGAGATGACCGTGAATAATTCCCACTGTCACTTCCTACAAGGAGCCTTATCTGACACCCCCACCCCCATGTGCTGTCCCCTGAGTGCCCATGCCCCCACTGCCTGCATCCCCACCCCCAGCTGGACTACAAACATGACAAAGGCAGGTGCACCACCATTGTAACTCTCAGCCTAGCTCAGTCCCAGGCACACAGCAGGAGCTCAGCAAACACACGAATGAGGGAGTGGACAGGGGCTCAGC